>JAQIXW010002275.1:0-16026 GCA_034700685.1 Willowsia buskii | reverse complement strand
TTTAGTTTATTACTGAGCTGTGCATTATTGTAAGGCTCTATTCCTATTCTGTGGGTGTTCATGCTTCAATAGCTAACTTATATGAGTTATCGTAAGTATGATTTCAAGTTTAATTAAAACATAATAATTAAATGAAAAAGCTTGGAGATTGCAATTGGCTTTAAAAGTTGCTTGAATTCAAAACAAAAGAACTTTCGATTTGCGTTTTTCAAACTTCCCAAGTTTAGTGGAGTAGTATTGTATGAGTGTACGTGCACGATAATTGATAATTCATATTACCTCTTATACTACAAAGAAAGCAATACCACCGATAAACCAGGTCTTGAGACTGCTGTCGTCGTTCGTATTGAGCTAAATGTACAGCGAAACCTAATGCGTAATACAGAATATTGCATAAATATCTTTCAAGATTTTCGATTCAAGATCAACCTTGATATCTTGAAAATATATCATGTTACGTCGCATGCATTTACATTCAATGGAAATGGAACTCACCATGCACTAAAACACATTAGGCCAAAAATGTTTATATGGTTGAATATTATTAGTTTTAAATTATAAGAAAGAGCTAACAAAAGTAACTGCAACCAGAAAGCTATGCTGTACTTCGCACTTCAACTGAAACAAATAATTAATTGTAAATATCTAAGTTTGGTGGGAAGAATTAATTCCTTCTTTTAAAATGTAATCTATGTTCGTTTCATTTAAAACTTTTTTCTATCTAACCATCATCACTATTATCAATTGGTAGATTAATGTCAACTATAACCAAAAACTATTAATTTTAAATTTTACAATTGACGGAAGGATAATATAATGGATACCCCCTCAACAACATAATCATGTACCAATGAATTAAGATAAGCATGATGACGTGCGCAAAGATGTCAGGATAATATTATCTTTTTCTAAATCAAATTCAGTCAGTGTGTCAATAGAACTACAGAACAAAAATATACATACCTATGCATCAACTAATTGAGCAAACGTTATGCTGCACATATACATATCTACCCTACGCAAAATACAAACACATGTAAACCCTGTAATAAAAAATGCATGTGCACACCAGTGTAAGCATTTATGCATCATATATCTTTAATCATTCTCAGTGTAAAATCCAAATCCTACTAAGCACTTTAGAAACTTCAATTTTGACAGGACGTATAAAAGTCAATTGTAGCAAGTCCTTTGGCCATTACAGTGAAATGAATGAGTGTGTACAATAATTTACTGTTTCAATCTGACAAGAGATTATTATTCATCTTGATTCGATGATGCTGACGGGACGAGGACGTAGATTTTTACCTTGATGAAGATGTCCTTTCTTTGTTTCTCTTGCTGTAGACTTCTTGTATGTATGCGTGCGCATTAAGCCTAACTCTTTTTCAGAGAAACTGATGCGGATACACTATCTCAAATGCGTGCAAAGATAATTATCTTCCCTTTTTATCCGCGCATGTATGAATGTTTGGTTTCGATTTCTTACTTTAGGCCTTTGATGAAGATAAAACTGTGACATCCATGCGGGCATGTACGCAGAATTGTAGACATAATGCGAGAAAGATATACAATTTTAGATATATCAACAACATTGATAAGATATGAAGACAAAATGTAAGCTAATATTTTCCCTTTCAGTGGCACTCAACCCTCGATCCGAAAATTATTGATATTCATGTGTTCATATTTATTATGCTTGACTGATATAATACTCTGAGGGTTTCTAATTCCATTTCATTAAGGCTGTCAGTATCCACAATGACAATCATGACTCTTGATTTCAGTTCTTGACACAGAAAAAGACTAGTACTCACTCAATATGCTATCTAATCTACTTTTGATACTTTTACTGCCAAAACTGAGGTTACTAACAATTTATAAAGGCTGCCATATTCCCGTCAATTTGTCAATAAAAGTTTACTTTTTTGACAAACCATTATTTTTTCTTGGAAAGCCACACTCTATAGTTTTAACTTTACGAAGTCTTTCTAAGATGTAAAAGAGCTAATACAATTTATTCACTAATTTGATTAGGGGCATACGACCGGACACGTATTAAAAAAATCTTTTGTTAACATTATGCTTTTAAAAGATATTGGCGAGCAAGAAAAAAGACAGTTTTGTCATGTACCATGTACGCTATCATTGTATTTACAGACAGGCATTATTCGTTGTGTACTTATGAACGAGTAACATGTCAGTCTTGATGATTCTCGTGGGCTACTACATACATTCTACACATTTCACCTTTGTGTGCAGTGTAAAACATCTAAAGCTGTTTCGGCAAGTTTAGCAGTTGCTTTCAATTAACAAAATGAGCATTATTAGTCAATATTCAATGTGTAATGCCGTTTCATGTCATGATTCAATAACAAACAAGATAATTGGTGGTTCGTAGCATTTTGAATAAACAAATTATTTAAAAGGGATGGTATTACCGATAGCACAATTTCTTGATGAGTGGTGTATCCTCCAACACTCACACATAACGCATTCTATAAGCAGCCATCATCAAACGCGTCAAACTAGTTTCTCGTACTGTTGTTTTCAAGGTAGAATCATAAACTTAGCATCTTTTATCTTAAATAATGACGGGTATGCAGTATGCAAACTTCTTGTATTCGATGAAATTGACGAAAACGCCGAACACACAGCATGTGAGAGAGAACGTCACAGCAGTGTCGCTCAGTTGAAGTTGTCAATTATGACTATCTGTCAATATGCGAAGTGCTCTTGTATTGTACATCATGTAACCAATGTGCACAAAGTAGCAGCAGCAATGCCGGCATCTTGTTTTGGATAAGTCAAAATTTATTGCCTTCAAAATCCTACTCAAGCTCCCACTCATTCATTCGTCATTCATCGATAAGTAAATGATTAGCAAGCAAAACAATGCAAAAGCTCTAAAAAAAGTTTAATGTTTATGCAAAAACGACTCTTTTACATCGAGCTACATCATCATCCATGCATTAGCAGCAATCTTTTAAAAATTTATCACCATCAAAATGTCAATTCATTGAAATCAATTTACTTACGCCTTAATACTTACGGGGTTGAATCAGTTGCAAACGAGGTTGGGAGTCGGAGAAAATGGGCTATTTGCTTAGGTATTACATAACCACGAGACGATGGAGGCACGACGTCTTCTTAGCTAACACCTGAAATCAAAATGAAATAAAAATACGTACATTATCTCTACTACGAACCATAGATTTTAACAAAAAGTCGCGTGTCACCTGACATTGTTCACAGATATCAACTAAGGCTAACTGTCAAATAATATATAGGCATATCAAAGTTGGCTTGTATTTACTAATATCAAACTACATTACACATTGATGGAAAATTCTATGTTTTAATATGCATTTTGGGATGATGCTGTTGTTACCTGAGTTCTACAAAATCTGGTGACGACCATATGGAATAGCAAAGTGGCAAAAAGGTAGTGATCACACATATAACCACAAAATCTAAGACGTACACACGCATGAAAATATGCGTTTAATGATGACGCGATTTTAATATGAATGATGCGTGACACATGGGGATATTTGAATGTCATCTACTACAGTACTGTGAGCATGAAATCTAACTTTTGGTATAACTGTGAAATTGACGACATTTCAGAATTCTCCAACTAAAATGAGATTATAAACGCTCGTGTATGTCTGCAAACAGCCAAGTACAGATCATTACGCATAACTAAAAGAATGAGTAGGAATTTTCATCTCTTATTATTCCCATTTATTGTATTCATCAATCATCCATTTTTAGTTACTTTTTTTTCATTCCACTGACCGCCAAGTATGTATTTACGATTAAAGCTGTAATAAAAAAACAAAATGCATATAAATTGATGCCATTAAGGGGCATACTAAAGTTCAGTTACATAATACAATAATAACGTCACCAGATCCCACGACCAAGCAATATATTTATGCGGGACAACGTCCTTAACGAAGACGTAGGCACAACCTTATGTGTATGTATGTATGTGTGTATATTTGTATGAAATGCGTACGCATGCAAAGTATTCTTTTGAAAAGCTCCTGCAAAAAGGCAAGTGATATCATTACCGAAATAGGTAAGTATGCATCCAACAACAAAATGGAGACGCACATTGGTGGTGATACTGGTAACCTACATTTTGTGATTTAAACGTTGCATTGACTTTACATATTGCTCCTTGACTGCGACAAAGCAACAAAGTAAAAAAAAGATGCAGCATCATCGCCTTTATCAATAGCGGCTTCAGCTCTACCGTTGTTCTCTCTGCCTGCTAAACAAATGCTGCTGCAACAAACAACGTCAGTTTTTGGCTCTTTGACTCAACTCATATTATAAGATGTCAGTCTCTGCCCAAACAACGTGCAAGTAGAGATGTGGATTGCATAAGAGAACAAGAAAGAAAATGATCATCGTCATCATCATCATCATCAACAACAGCTCATCATGTCTCTTTTGAGAATATTGTGCAAACGAAAAGATAGCTCACAATACGAATAATATAAGGTAGAAAACAAAACAGCAGCACCTGAGCAAGTCAGGTTTCCAAATCTTTTTAACGTGGGTTTCATTTCACGTGCACACACTATACACAATGCGTATGATTGTCATGTAGCAAAATAAAATTAAAGAAAATCTTCTATTCATACTATTTCATACGTGGAGGGCATTCTTCTCTGACTTTTGCTAATATTCTTCATGTTGGGGATGTCACAGCCTCGGGGAAACGGAATTAGCGGCGATGGTAGTAATTTTATTGTTGTGATATAATGGCCAACAATGATGATAAAGAAGTTAAGTAAGTTGAACTACCTTAAGCCATGCTCAGGGATGAATATCAAGTAGTGTAATGCACGAAGATGATGATGATTGTTGTAACGCATCAAGATGATTAACTTTCAAGGTGTTTTGGTGTCTCAATTTACATGACGCTGTTGACACCTAATAGTCGTAAACAACAATGACTGTTGTATGCTCTATACGTGCATCTGCCTGCATTCGAATCAAGACATGGTTTCTATAAAAATGCATCACTGTATATGTCTCGCGATGGGAAATATTATAGCGATTTTCGACGAGTTTGTGTGTGAGCGAACAACCACAGAGTTCAATTTGGTTTGTAACAGTAATAAACATAAAACGTGAAAAGAAATCTCTACTGCGAAAGTATACAGGTGGTTTTATGCATGCATACTTTTCTCATTACAGAGACACATCGTAATTCACGGTGTGCCCTATTTCTGAAACATTTCCATGAAATCCTTTCGTTATTTTAACCTATTAACAAATCTTTTTGAAATTAAAAAAATTTCTTCCTTTCGATGGTGGCGAACAAGTTGTGAGTGTGCCGCAAAGCACGACTGTAATTTCCCAAGTGCATGATCTAAACTCAAATTGGAATTTCTGTCACTTAATAATGATGTGATTGTCGAAAACCGTGAGACCACTTGCGTGCCTTAGGAAGTATGCAATGTTAGTCTTTTAACACCATTTTCATAAAAAAGCGAAATATCATTGCAGTGAATCATCAAGATCAGCATAGCATGTTTACCATTAATTTAATAATTATTTGTACCCAAAAACATAGTATTTTTGTTTTAGAAGGACACTTATAAAACATTTACCTAATAATATGTTTGGTGTAGGTAAATATTATATTTATAACTTCCAGTGTCATATAAAGATAGGTAGATAAATGAGTCCTTCATCTCATATTTATATAGGTACTACACACTATAGGAGGACTCGTATTGATAGGATTTCTAGTTCATCATCGCAATGAATGGTTGTGTGTTTAAATACGAGTCGTAAGTAATGGTTTATTAATGATTACAATAATGATATTGATAAATGACTTTTATCTAATCAACGCAATGCCATGCGTACCTTTTACGTATATATACATAATTCAAAACTGAACAACGAACATCGACAAAAGACCATAAAAATGTAAATGTAGCATGTTGACTGCAAAAATAACGACCACTGATTGCCTGCCAGTGCAACTTGTTGTTGATCTTATTTGCACTTTCGTGAGCGAGATGAATTAGTAGTTGTAACATGATGCATTTTTATTCAGGCATTGTGTTCTGCTTAATTGATATTTCGTTCACTAGTTCACGTTCAACATGATTGAATGGGATGGAGATCAAAATCCTGAGAAAAAAATTTGATGTAATGCATCGATAACTTCAGGTGACGATCATTGTCATGCAGGATGCTGCTGCTCTGAGTGATCATCACTGCAATTAGCAAATGATGCACGTACGAAACATATATAAGATCAATGACGAGACGATGGTGTTAAGTAACACAGTGAAATAGGCAAAGTGCAATATCACCACAGCACAACAACTTGCAAAAAAATGCACGCAACGTGTACAAGTGTTGTTTGTAGCATGTCGGCATTTTGACAAGATCACACAGTCACACAAGAATGTTTTTGAATCTCATTGTTATCATCATCATCCAATCGCAATGGTATTTTAGACGTGATACACAATTACATTGATAATGAAGTGATCCGTATCGATGATCTGATCATCAAACATTCAGACTCATGACAAAATCACAGACAGATTCGATTATAAAACAGCATTTGTCTACAAACCCGATATGACTTTGGATTATTTCTGTATTATGGCCGACTATAGTATACATAAAACATTCCTCGGTTCGTCGCTCGTCACATAAAACAATCATCGAGTTGAATCGAATCGCAAATCTAGCGCGTGAAAAACCCATTGCGGTCACCAAATCATTATACACGCATGTCCATGATTCACGGAGACTGACTTGGGTTGGAGTTAAGCTATTCCGTTATCCCACGAACAAATTATGCATATTATCCTATAAGCATGTCATAAAATCGGGACTGTCAATGGTTTGGGTTTTTTGCAAATTTAAGCCAAACGACGCTTTGTCACAAGCTGTAAGCAATGTGCCGAGCATCAGGTAGCCTAGTTGTAAGATACTGAAGGGCAAAAATGCAGTTTCACTTTCCAAAAGCAGGTGCCCATTTGTCATAGTCAGAAACTGCAAATGATGTCACTTAACAGCACTCTCAAAAAACTATACTACTTTATTTAGCCAGCTCAGGTATGCAATTTAAAAAAAAACAGATGCACCTTGCAACATCCTTTTAGCATTTAAAACTCTTTTAGCCTGTCTGTGAGTGAAGCCTGAAATGTGAAGAGAAAACAATGCAACTATTTGTGGAACTTCATTTGCATTTCGCGAGTTAGCTTGCTCTAATTAATTCAATATTCAGCATTCAACATGGCTACAGAAGCGTAAATGGATCACCGTTGTTGTTGTGAGTAGGTATATATTGTCTATATATAGGTTCAACCATCAAGCAGGGTACAGTTTAGCACTTGGTAGTACAAACAAATCGATGAAGCTATTCCGACGATTGGAAATTTACTCATAACAAAACGTGTAGTGTTGAATTGATATGTTGGGATAACGGAGATAATTTTATAACGGAAGCATAAAATAAATTGCTATTTCAGATTTGGCAAATCTTTATTACAATAAAGTGTCGCATTTTTATACTATGAGAGCTGGAAGGAAATACATTTTAAACATATGTATACAGGTATATAAAATGTAAATGAATGGATGATGATTTTAGAACATAAAATCTATATCTGCAACCGTGCGAGGATAAGACATCCATTTTACCACCTACAAAAAAAGATACCGATAAGTCTGGAAATCTATATACATACATATGATTGATTACAAATCAAACTTGAAACAACAGAAATATTTCTGGATCAATGCGATATTCGTTAAGCCAATAAACGAATTCTTTTGACTAACATTTAACAATCTTTGTAAGTTTTCATCACTACCAATAATGTGAAATGAAATGTATTTTTACGAATTATTTTAATGTTTAATTTCTAGCTAAAATGGTGTAATTTGTAGGTCTGGTCCTGGTGAATGGTGAGATAACCAGCCGCTGTATGTATGCATTACAGATAAGGATGGAGATAATAATGACGATTCATCAAAGATACTGAATAGAAAACAGCACCACAACGATAGAATCGGGTAAGCTTATTTGCAAACTTTAACAAATGAAGTACTGTGAATTTGACTAAGGCGTTGTCTTATTATTATTCTTACAAACTTAGCTTCCCGCACATCAATGGATTTAATAGTAACTGTGATCGTCATCAAATCAAGAAAGAAAACATGTTGAAACGGTTACCATTGGCCTAACGTTTCGATATCAAGAAAAGTTTTTATGAAGACAAGAGTCACCATAAAATGTGTATTCTGTATAAAGTAAAGTGATGCACAAAAGGAAACTTTACAATCATAATTGATGCCAAAAATAAACAGAAAATTGCAATAGCCCATAATAAAATTTTGTTACTGAAGAAATTGAAAATTATATTTCAAGTCTCGACAAAATACGCATCACTGCTATTAAACTAGGTTAGGTTGACATGATCTTCAAAACTCCGACACGACGTTTTTTATTCATCTTATTGCATTATTCACTTGACTACGCAATATCATTATGATTATTATTATTCAATCGGTGAGACATTTGATACATTGGTTATAGCGCTGACGCTCAGTGTCTGAGAGAGACAATGAGACAAATGGGTCATTACTGGCATCATAAAGTACCTGTGTACCTAGAAATGAACACCGTGACTTTAAACGTGGATACACTTGTAATAATATGTCGTACCTGCTATGTCACACGTAATATTATAATAATTTATATGTTTTTTACTGGGTAAAGCGATTCGATCGATCGATCAATATC
The DNA here is from genome assembly GCA_034700685.1 of Willowsia buskii. Taxonomy (NCBI): domain Eukaryota; kingdom Metazoa; phylum Arthropoda; class Collembola; order Entomobryomorpha; family Entomobryidae; genus Willowsia; species Willowsia buskii. The sequence continues at coordinate 7,226 of JAQIXW010002275.1, read as the reverse complement.
AACTGATTGTTGTTCAGTGTTCTCTGTAATAGAAGACCTTTATCCCAAAATTAATATAATGAAAGAGAAAATATATGAGTCATGAGCTTTAAAAAGCAACCAGTCAAGTTATTGACTTTGTTTATGTTGAAGCAGATAGATGTATGTGCTCGCTACAAGATCTTATTCGTGCTGACTTTCGTTGATTAAATATAATAATTGCATGACCATCATCATGTAATAACAAATTTATAGCTTATTAAATATTAAAGCACACATTGAACATCTTCGAGGTTTCGGTTCAGTTGTGCAGCTCAGTGCACCAACCACAAATAAGACACTGCACTTATAAGATAAAGTTTACAGTATATTGTTCTGTTTTCGCATAAAAGTATTCTCAAAACAATTATGCATGTTATACACTTGTTTCATCTTTGATCTAGAGGCATTTTTGGTTATAAACATCCAATGGCCCAGTTACACTGTGTTTTGCATAAAATGTACTGGATAGAAATCAGAATAGGTACTTTAAAAGTATTTGGGAATAAATACATGCATATTTATCATTTATCACTGTTGTTTTGTTGCAAAATACCTGTGCAATATTTATGTGTGTGTCTACGTCGTTGACGGTTAACTGGTGCAGCCGGCATGTATGACATTGGTAGAAATATCTTTCTATTGTATTCAAATAATCTCGTGCAATTATCGCTTATAATGAAATACACTACGTAAGTTGACCGAGCACGTGTACATCGTATTAGATGTTCCAAAATAAGCTTCCTTGGAATACCACAGTTTATGAGATATTCATAAGGTAATATGTGATTGATCACAGCCAGAAGGGCACCCGGTTCGTAAGAACGCTGATTCACCTTACTCGTTTTATTGCAAGTATTATTATTCTTCTTTCTAGTCCCGGTACCTACTGTTCACCATTTAAAAATTTACAGGAGCTCTTTAGTAGCTCTACTGAAGCTGCAATGGAATGAAGCAAACCAAATATGACAACCGTTACAGTTGTGGCATTAAATAGTTTTGGTCCTCGTTTGCATAGAAAAAGCAATAACGATCTAATCAATCCAACAGATAAGGCATAAAAAAGGTTATATTATAGCACAAAAGGAGATTTGTACTAAATTTAGTCATGATAGTTTGTCGGCGAATGAGTAGACAATACACGCTTACAATTACTTACACATCTTGGCTTGTTGCAATATTAACTTTTCTTTTTAGATACAAAGAACTTTTGCTTTTTATTGGTAGATCATTTAGAATTACATTATCATTGTTGCTAGTGCTAAAAGAGTTGTACGTCTGCGCTGCAATGGTCGACGGACAAATGCCATCAATGAAAACGGCACAAAAGAGCAAAGGTGTGACCAAAATCATCATTAAATATTATCATCACTACCATGGCTAACATAACTTGCTACATGCAACTCACTTAAACGAGGGGGATGATTTTTTGTAGGGAGTGTACACTGAACATGTAATAATAACAATAAATATTCTACTTCTTGACTCCAATTATTATGCATGTGGACATCCCCTTGACAAGAGTGGGTTAGTGAAGACAGAAAGACATCTATTTGAAAAAAGCGAGATTCGATTATTGTAGAGAGCACTGCAGCAAATTCTATGCGGTACATTAGTACCGGTGATGGTGGTATACAGTATTTTCATTTTTGCATAATGTGGAGTGTAGATATTGAAGATAGATATACAATCATGTGCTTTCGTACATTGTTGGCAATTCAATCGGCTTCATGTTGATAGGTTTTGCCTTTTGGCAATTCTTTTTATATTAAGGGCAACTCGGCAGCTACTTACTACCACTAAAGTACAAACTGCAGCAACAGCTTCTGTTATGACGATGACGATGATGATGGCTACGACGATAATAAAATAATAATAGATGCTTTGTGCATGCTATATAGATGCTATATTTTTGAAATGGTTGACTATGCCAAACGTTGTATCCATATTTTCTTTAGGGTTGACCAACTGCATTTCTGTCTTCCAATTCAAAAGAGAAAAAATGACATACATCATTAGTATATGGCATATGCATAGAGACAACGATAGTTCTTTGTTTGATTGAAGAAGGTTGTCTATTTCAAACTGTTCAAATGTGAATTTAAAGAGTAGAAGCAATAAAAAATCTATGATGAAAAAAGCATTTCGTCAGATAATGTTGAATGCTAAATAAAAAATGAAATTTATTATCACTCTAAAACAAAAAATAACAATTATTGTTTATATTGCAATTTCCCTGTCCTCCTGTTGCTCTATTCGGTAATTATGCATCATTTATAACTGTGTCATTGTATTTTACCTTCAGATGAACTAAATATAGAAACAGAGATAAAAGATCCGATTGTTAAAAGCAAAAATAGTATGAAATATGAATTCATATATAAGTAATACGGTGAAGATAGAAGTACAGTATATATAGTTTAAAATGTCTAAATCGCCTTCGTCACTATTTTTGAATTTGATGACATGTAAGCCGAGTTGCTTGTACTTGTGATTTAATTGACAAAAATAAGAATGATAATGAACATTTTTGGGGACAGGCGAGAAGATATACTCATACCTATTCACATTTATGATGACAATAGACGCAACAAAATATGTCACCATCATCGGGAACGTTGAAACGAAAAGTGCCGGCACAATTAGCTCATTTATTACAACAATCCTTGTCATGTCAATGCGTCTGTAGGAATGAAAATCCTATTTTCTTCATATCCGATTCGTGTGTACGAAAAATGAAATGAATAAAAATAAAAAGTGTGACGAAGACAAAGTATCACCTTATAAGAAAAACACTGACACACCACATATATTAAATCTCACTGTATATTAGTACGATAATGCAATAAAATGTCTTTTATTTGATGATGCCAACACCGGCTTTCATCGACGGAAGACACGAAGCAAATGGCTTTTAGTGGAAAAAAATTTATTGCAGAGTTAGAATGAATAAATTCCGGTGTTGACGAGTGTTGATAGAAGACATAAAATTACATATTTGTGTAGCTAAAAAGTAATTTGTCAGGCTGTACACGCTCTACCACACGACAGTGCAAATGGAGATAAATGATGATGATGATGCAGTAGTAGCAATGAGGTTTGCACGAGATTGTCGAGTCGGAGAAAATCTGTCATCCTTTTCACCGTTTCTGGTTTGATGAGAAAGTTTAACAATTGACTTGCCACCGGCTATGTCTTCTCTAGGAAATATTCGGAGCTACAAAAGCAGAAATAATTTATAAATTACACGTGCTTTACTTTTTACGTGTACTCGAATCTTCTTCTATAACGGTTACTGTTAAACAGGAAATTAATAAGCATGGAAAGATAAATGAAATAAAAATAAAAACAGAAAATCTTCCAATATTTTCGTTTCAGACTCAAGATACAAATATACAAACATTGAAATCGCACTGTACGTATCAAGTAATTTTTCCTACTTAAAAACAGTTTAGTTTCTGAACGGTTTTTCTAATCATATTTGAAGAAACTACATATTTAGCAAATCAAATCAATGCGTTCATAACAACTAAACATTCTCATCAATATCAGCTATCGCACGCCGTGGCCACGCTGCATTACATACCTACACTTAAAGCTGTAGCGGGCTATCTCGAAACGCATTCAATTCATCTTTACACCTGAATAATGTGACATTTGCACCTACACAAAAGCTAACGCAGTGGGAAATCCTTTACGGGGAATTCGAAATTTGATTGTCACACACCGGGCTCACCTACAGGTAGACACTGCTTGCACGCAACCGGAGTTTCCCCATTATTCTTATACCTTTGTCATCATCTCATCTCTTCAAAACACAGAATAGGTTAGTGCAGGATATCATCAGCCACTTTCTTGACCCATAACCCTCTTCTAGAGATGCTTCTAACACTAATTTTGATTACAGCGCACCATTCTTAAAATCTTAATGTTAATTTTGAGCTTGCACAAATCCATACGTATTTATAGACAAACGTTTTGCACCAGTAATCAAGTACATGCAAAAAATGGAAACATTATGCGTAGAGCGAAGTAGAAAATTTTAGAAATTTAATGGTTCCCAGTTATACATTTATACCACAAACTGCAACCAAAATTTAGTTTGCACCCGGCTGGTGCGTTTGTCAAATGCACTCCAATAAATGCCACTTTCATATCAGCAACCAAATTTAAATGCCTACGTAGCAATGGTAAATCCTCTCCACCAACATGACAGAAAGGGGTTCACGGTAGAAAAATTCATCTCTCGTTGTACAGCATACAGTGTTGTATTGCTATTATATGTGGCATTTAAGAAGTTGAATACTACTTTGCATACAGTAAAGTCTTCTTGTTTAAGCAATTTATGACACAGGTTTGTCTATAAATCCCTTTGTAATGAAATCTCACGAATCTCACGAATTACATCTCTCTTTACAAAGAGAGAAAGCTAGGAAGCAAAATATTTTATTTTATCTGTGCTCTTGTACACATAAAAATGTGATCTCGAAAGAATGTGATTAAGGAATGCATAATAATATCTGACATGGCTGCAACTACAGTAAAGCAAAGTTTGTAAAAATATTTTATGAAATCGAGTTGCAAGCACAAACTCATCTTCAGACCGAAGCATACAAATCTGTTCTGTATTCATATCCTCTAGGTTTCATATGCATTGTCTACACATGAAAAAAAGTTAACTTGAGCTTTAAATGCTATTTAAAAATTTCACCATCACTTTTGGAGATCGCAGTTTCGCAGTCGAGCGTATTTTTTATAGCATGGGAGATTTGCAAAAATGACCTGTGTCAATTACTTAGAACTTAAGTCATGCCCGAGAAAAGTTTAAACCAAGTCATAAATAAATGCCCATGTAGACAAAAAATAAAACCCCAAATATGAAATATAAGCTTAGTTATAAGTAGATTGCTGATATTATATAGCAAGTTTTTGGAATTAATGCGATACGGCAGAACCCGTTTGTCTGTGTACACATGGCAAATACATGCGTTCAAGCAGATAAGTTATCTTTGCTACACCGAATACTTTCTGTGAACGATCACTATATAAGCAGTCTTAATGTGTAGGGTAACGCATACAGAGATGCACAAAAGTTCTTTACGTTGTGTCTCAGATAACTTTGTGCGGACAAGAGAGGAGATATATGAGTCTACAAAATTAGTTTTGTATCCAGCAAGACCAGTTTTGTATAGATTACATGGAATTTAATTTAAGGGCATAAGCCGGGGATTTTTCAGCAGAAAATCTCAAACATAAAACTTGATAATGACGCTTTCCAAAGTTAGTAGTTCCCGTCTACAATATTTTATATTAAATAAGTAATATTTTAAAATTAATTGCATTGAATTTCAGGAATATAAACAAAAGCGTCTTTCAACATTTAGAAAAGATACGCCTTCCTTGAATATATTAGCAAAATATATACATTAGCCATACAGTTCTCCCTCTAAACCTACGCAATGGCTAATATTGGCTAAACTATGAACAAACGCGTAGCGTGACATAATCTTTGATTATAATTGTGAACAAGAAGCATTATGTTTTGCTGGAAGCTGACTTGTGTGGGGTTCTAGAAAAGTTCATAGAAAAAGACATTCGTAGAACAAAAGCCATCCCTTTTTCATTGTTTTACACAACAGCGAAGCACATCTTTAAATATCTTGCAGTCTCAGTGCCGACTCTTTTAACGAGATATGGTCACCATAAGTTTTCCATTTCGAAATGAGCTGGTAGTTGGAATTATGCGTGATGTACTTTCCCGCGACACCAGACAATGCTGAATATGTTCGAAAAGGCGAGTATTTGGTGTGCTGATGACAGCGGGTATGAACCTGTTGCTCATAAACGGATTTCTCGAAACTGCATCTCTCAGCAAACGGCAATTCTACACCTGGGTTGCTTTGATGATTCATTAGATCCATCATAAATATAAAGTTAATAGGCAGACACGCAGGCAGCATGAAAGAACGTCTAACCGAAATGCATTTGCGTAGTTATTTGTTCGTAGTCTGCAAAATCGGCAAATGCATTGCTCATTGAATGCAATCGATTTTTTACGGAAAAAACTATACAAATACAATGTAACGAAAGTGAAACTTTAAAGTTTTATTAGGCATAAATTTGCATATCATGTAGGGTAGTAGTAGCAGTGATAGTGTCATCACGTCAATAAAATTGTTTTATTTTAAATGTTCCACATAAAATATGCACCGCGGTTGGGTTAAATTATTGACAGAATTTGAAATCAAGAGTTGGGAAGTCTTTTGTTGCTTGATAGGCAAAAAGTGCAATCACCCAGTTCATATGGCGGCGTGGACATACCAAAAATAATGGGGGCAAATCACAGGATGATTGTGATTACATGGCGAACCAAATCTGTAAACACAATACTTATGAATGATAATGATGATGGCTGATGAAGTGTATCCGGGTTTCACTTTAGCAGACGAATTATACGTGCAAAATGTTATGTGTACATGAACACATTGGCATTGTCACCTGCATCATAATAATACGAAGGTTTGTTTGTGGCTCGCTCACAAAGTGAAGTCTGTTGAACTGAACGAGAGATTTTTAACAATACGATCGAAGAAGAGACACTTGCAGGTCATCTTAACTTTATCACTCACGTATGCGCAAGTACACAAAATGTTTAAACGCCAATGCAAAATACACAATACCAAATCCTAATCTATTTTACAAATCACCTGCCGAGTGCAGTAATTCCCTCAGCATGTAACATACACAGATAATAAATAACATATTAAACGACAGTTTCGATCCTGCCTACTCTGCTCTTCTCTGACAGGGATGGGAGGATGATGATGATGGTAAGGTAATAGTGGTGTGGTATACCTTTCTTTCAGAACATAAAACTTGGCTTCATACATCTGCGACAATTCGGAAACGCATGTGGTTTTTAAAAAATGCGTATTTGAACCTTTTCTTGAATATCATTTATTGATTTAGTACCATTTTGTTAGCAATGAAAACTAACGTAGATTGAAAAGCGTCAGATTACCAATAGAGAAAAATACTATGGCTTGTGATGCCAGTTTTGGATATATATTTTTTAACCAACTGACACTCATAATGAAATAAGGAAAACAGAGGAATTTGTCGTTGTAATTTTCTGACATTCCTTATAGACAATTAGAGAACTAAAAGAGCTAAGACTAAAACATACATACACATAAATTGTGTATCAA
>JAQIXW010002274.1:0-16027 GCA_034700685.1 Willowsia buskii | reverse complement strand
ACAGGAGGCGCTTACGGTCCTAGCTATTCACAGCAATTAGCGTTTGGATCCCAACAACAGTCTCAACAACAGCAACAGACTTCTGCAGCTGCTGCCCCTCAAATTCGTGCAAGGATCCCTTCAATTTATCAGTCCCAACAGCCTATCATCATTTCCCAGGCTAATCCAAGCGCGTCCCCAGCCACACCTTCTACATTTGCATCTTTCCCTGGAGCATCATTCGGAGGTGCAGGTAGACAAATTCTTACCTTGAGGTCACCAAATCAGGCTCAGGATGAGGATGAGTACGAGTACGAAGACGATGATGAGCCCACCATCCAAAGCAGACCAACTCCATCAAGACAACCAGTTACTAGACCACCTGTAAGAGTTTCCTCACCAACCCCAGGATCTTCTCTTGGATTTGGAGCTGGCGGTGGGCGATTCGTTCAGGCTCAGGTAACTATCATCTTGTATACATATATGCAAATTTTCTTCATACATGCAAATCGTAGCTTTATTTAACAGAGCAATTTGCAATTTTTTTTTAACTTTTCGGTAGCCTCAACAATCCCGTCAACGACAACCTCAACAGCAATCTATCCAAGTCGCTGCTGCACCTCTCCAATCCCAAAGACTTCAGCCACAACCAGGTCAAAACCAAAGGCCCGCAAACGCTGGTTTTGGATTGGACGGAAGAAGGTCAAGGCTGACAACTCCACCACCAGTTCAAACTGTCAACAGATTCATGAGACAAAATGATGACGGTTCAATGACTTGGGGATACGAAAATGAAGATGGAACCTTCAAAGAAGAAACTCTTGGTGCTGACTGTGTCGTGCGTGGAAAGTATGGATACATCGACCCTGAGGGCAACAAGAGAGAATATGAATATCAAACTGGTACGCCCACTCGTTGCAATGCCATTTCATATATATAAAAATCATTGAATGTGTTTTCCAAGCTGACATTTCCATTTTTATGAATAAAGGCAATCCCTGTGATCCCAACAAAAAAAATGAAGAAGAGGAAGCCGAAGAAGAAGAAGATCTCCCTGATGGTCCTTCCAGACCTCAACAACTTGCCAACGTCCTGAATGCCAGACCAAGACCTGTTCAAAGGAGACCCCAACAAGGTGGTCAAATTCCCCAGTACCAAGGACAACCTCAGTACCAGCTCTCAAAATAAAATATTCAAAGAATTGGTAGATATATAGCGAGCTCTTGAGCTGTTATGTTGTTTTATTTCCTTAACATATTCACTACAACTATTATATTTCACCTATTTACATACTTACCTCTTCTCATCTCGCTGATTTATTTTTATACTCCGGATCTTGTTTATATGTATGGTGTGAAAAAGTGTGCTTTTTGTGTGATGATAGATTGTTATTTTATATTTTATAAACTATCTACGAAAAATAAAATAACATTTTAAAAACAAAAATTTGCCATGCCATGCCGTGATTTTGGAAGATGCTAGCCATGCATAATTTTCTTGGTAAGAAGTATCAAGATAATATGTATATGCATAATTATGGTCATAATAACTCAGAATTCAACATGCAACTATGAGAAATGTAATGTGCCATATTATCTTCTTTTTTTGTGATTGACAACTTGCCATCACATAATTTATTTTTCATTACTTTTGTTAATAGCATTTTTTTAAATCTTGTTTTGCCCATTTTAGATTTCTTATTTTAAATTATTCAAAATTGTTAGCTTTGCACATTCATCTGGAAGTAGAGAGAGGTACAAGCGATTTCTTGTCGTTGCAAGTCGATTTTTTACAGCCGGGTAAATTTTTAAACAATGGTTTAAGGTCAAATGACGCTCTTCCTCATGTTCACGGGAAAGATTAACATCGTTGCAGCCATGTTACGTTATGACGCAGTTCTTTTCCTCGGTCATTCACACTCACACACTTAAAATGTCCAGCAATTAAGGTATTTTGACTGTTTTCGTTTACTACTATCTAGGTTTTAAAATTATATACGTTATATTTGCTGTAAATATGTATACTGTCACAACTTCTTTTGGAGAGTAAAGTAGTACGATAATTTATTTTCAATGAATAGTACGAGTGTCAGTGTGTAGTATATATATGTTTATATAGGTCTTGCAAAGAAATGTTTGTAAGTCTGTCAACGATACAAGTTGTTATGGCACGGCCAATTTTACTTTTTATGTCCATAATCCCTACTAGATCATCAATCGGAAGTGACAGGAAGAGGAGCGACAATAGGCAATAACTCATCGCTTTCGCTTTTCCTTTTGCTGTTAGAACAGGATACGTTTTCTTCTCGAAAATGTATCAGAGCTACGATATACATATAGCTAGTAGGTAAATATATATTACATAGACATAATATACCTAATTTCTAACATATTAAGTAATATTTTCCAATGAAAGCGACAATATTGCGTTTGCGAGCTAACTTCCTTTATTATACACCCGAACAAGATAAAAAGTGCTATATATGCCTATACCTGTCAATAAGTCTTTGTTAATGTTCAAGCACTTGAAACTGATGTACAATTCGCATCTAAAAATGTATAGTATTTTGATATTCTTGGTAATAATAATTTCACTTCACGAAAGCTCCAACAAACATCCAGCCAATATTAAATGTAAATACAAGATTATTTTCGAGATGACTTATAGAGTAAATGATTTAAACTAACCTGAGAAATAAAACTTTTAGAACTGTTTAAAATTATTATTATTATTATAAATCAATTTGGAGTCAAAAATAATGTTTCATGTGAAAAGTATTTAAACATTAGTAATTCTCCAGCATTTGTGCCAGAAATGAAGTAATATATGTAGGTGTACGGTACGTTATATATGAATAACAAGATTAGAGTAGCATCAATAACAGCGATAGTAATAATAATAGAATAAAAAGTTTTACAATCACTACAAAATCCAACAAATTGTAATGTAGTATGTAAATATAATGCCGTATATATGTTGATATACTTAGTAAATTAAAATTCATGAAGTTTTAGTATGAATTTTCAGATAAACTAGATTCAAAAAATGGTAAGCTTGATGAAAGGCTGACGAGGATAATGCTCCTGTGCACGAAAAGGGGAACAAGTAAGTGTGAGGGGTACTTTCCACAAAGATTTTTTAGGGTGCAGGGATGGTAAAGAGTACAGCATATAGAGAATATTGACTGGCGTAAGTTCCTCAGTTCCTTACATTTACAATACAAGTGGTACATTCAATTCATCATTATATAGATTCAGTCAGTTCAGTCAGGTGATGCACATATTTAAACAGTGTTTCAAATAGTAAGAAACAATATCAAACATCTCTAGAATCAAAGTTGGCAAACGGTATAAATATATTCGTCGTTGAGCGTAGCGTAAACGTACGTAATTGAACAATCTTTAAAAAACCTGAATAAATATTAACATCGCCGACGACAACACGCTGCTCCTTCTCTAAACGCAACTTTATTTCTTACAATGGATCGCAACTACCCGAGGAAACAGAGTCAGTTGAAGAGACATTCTTCTTTGGAGAAAGGGACTTGCTGATACTTCAGGAATGGAAGCGGTCTTTTGTAACTAGCTTACAGAGTTGATGGGCATGGGGTTCATTGTTACTGGATATAACGCGGAATTTCCATTCCCGTTTACACTGTGGGGTGGCATGGTGGGTGGGACCATGTTGAAATTAAGGTTGGTGGGTGACGACCGGTCAGATCCTCCGTTCAGTCCGTTGATTCTGTTGTAAAGGGCTTCTTCAATCAAACTGGCCAACTTATCACGATCAGCCTGACATAATAGAAAAGTAAATTACTAAACGTGTTTCGCAGTTTTGGACCTAGGTTTGCTCGTTGTATTATTAACTTGAAAACATGTTCCATTCGTACTATGTGAAGAAAATTCTTATAAAAAGGGAATGCACTGAACATATAATACTAGAAAAACGGCAGTTATGTGAATAATATTTTTGAAAGGCATAGTTGAACATGGTTTCAAGTTTATATCGATAGGTTTAGCGGTATTTTGTTATGCCTCATGGATAAATCCAAAGTAAACTAATTCGGTGGCTAAATCAAAGGCAGTATCAGTCTCATTAACAACACAGGATAACTGTCGGTTCATTTTATCATCCATACGAACGAGGATAGTCATCTAAACAGAAACACAATAAAAATCCTTTCAATACAAATATGCACCAAGACTTATTATGGCACCAACTCACCAAAGGTTAATTGTTTCAAATGCAAAATCATGTACACTTTTCAATCAAATATTTAATTTTGGTACGAAATATCAAAAATTGAAATATCAATAAAAGGGTAATCAGTCTTAAACTCAAGAACGATAGAGTAAAATAATTATGGTTTTCTATAAATAAGTTAGTAATATCTTTTAAAGTTATATAAATAATTTTATGGTTCAGTACGAGGAGGCCTGGGCCGTCTTCGCGAGCTTTCACATTGCACATCATATTGACAATCCGTCTATTCTCTAATTCAGAAGGTTCTGGACTTGCTGAATGTACACTGTCATCCACTTCAGGACTTGACGCCTGTTGCCTCGGTGGAAGGGGTTGAGGAAGCTCAAAGCAAGTCAAAGGATAGATTCCAAACCTTCACAAATTTTAAGCGATATATTAGATGTATTGAAATAATTGTAAACTGACGGCAAAACAAAATGATTTTGGAAATATATATGTATTTGTATTTAGTTTTTTAAACTTACTTGACATCTTCTACAAATTTTTCAAGTTTTTCTGACACAGGAACGTCGGACATTCGCCACTCTATACTCTGATTGCTAGACTGATCACTTTCTTCTCCCCCCTCCTCAGAAACTTTCGCAGCTTTCTTAATTTCCGCGACTACAACATCAGGGCCGTAGTGTCTGTTGAGTACTTCGTCTGTTATAGTTTCCGAAATATTTGCTGCAACGCAAAATATCATGTGAAACTTGGAAAACTGATGGCACATTGGGATATATTTTGGTTATATAAAACTGTGACCTACCTGTAGTTTTGACTAAGGCATGTGCTGATAGCAATTTCAGTGAAGGTACTTCAAATAACAAAGGGTGAAAGAGAAGCTCCCTTGCCGTGGGTCTCTTCTCCGGGTCATGCTGCAGGCACCTTCTGATAAAATCTTTCAGAGGGGTTTCATTGTCTTCAAGAGACTCTATCGTCCTGTTTATGTGGTCATCCGTAACCACTGTCCCTGAGTCTCCGTTTCCTTGTATTTCCAATGCGGCCATTTCCAGGGCACACATTCCAAAGGAGTAAATGTCAACGGCCGAGGTGAGTGTTGGACTGGAGTCTACGAATTTTCAGATGAAAAAATATAACACGATAATAAAACTACATTCTAAAAAACTCGCAAAACTCTTAATGTTTTGATATTTTGTATTCATCATTGTAGAATTATGAGAAGGAAAATTTAAAGAAATTGGAGCTATTCCAATAAAAACATTAGAAATCGAAACTGAAATGCACGAAACAAAACAAACTTTCTTGTTACCCCAATGAAATTTCAAGGTTTTTGAAAACTACGAAAGCACACATGAAGAATAAGTTTAAATTTAGAATTCACAAACAATACCATTTAATATATTTATTTTAAGGCAATGCACGAAATCTAACATTTGTTAACTTTATTTCAACATTATTTCACAAGGCAATAGTTACCTCCGCTGCTACCGTCCAACTCAGAGTCTGTTCTGGGTAGCATGTTGTATGTAGGTTTACTTTTTTTAACTGCGTGAAAAATATGAACCTTTCCTCAGATCTTTTACAAATCTTTGAATTAAAGTCAATAGATTCAAAATATAAACTCACTACACAAGTTGAGTTGCTTTACTAATTCACAATTATTGTTCCATTCTATGACGTGAATGATTACAATGAGAAAAACATCATTTCCATACGGCTAGCTGCTGAATATTTACACTTCACATGGTGTCACATAAAGGGATACTGTCATGAATTTTTATTCGCCAAGCTGTCATATACCCAGTCGAATTTGAATTTACTGTTTAAAAAATTATTGTCCTTAAGCGGAAGTTGTTGTTTAACGACTAATAGGGTTTATCAAAATATCTCAACCCTACAACTTGTCTGACTTCACTGGCCTACTTTTTTCAAGAAAAACAATTTTCATCATCCTCACGTTACTACTCTACAAATATGACTGTTGCAGTGATCATTCAAAACTTTGCTATTCGGATGGTTCAGCAACCTCCATTTTTGTTTCGGCGACACGATGTCTAGTAGAGTTGATACCAAGTGGAACGCGCAATTTTCTTGTGACTATATTCTTATTATCTTCAAAAACTCAAGAGATTTTAAGATTATGACTGAACAAAGTGCAATTCTTCGAAACTTTAGCCCAATTCTACTGAATGTAAAAATTCATGGAAAATAACCGACTGTAAAACGATTTTTATGTACTATAGCCAACGAACCCTACCTCAACCTATATAAAAGCTGCCAGTTTGCTACTTCCTCGTGCGCGTGCAGTACTGTTCTGTGTATTTAGGCATAATGTGGTATACTCCTATAGGGTGTTGTTGCTCAGTTTCAACCACCGTTCCGAATCATTCTTCGCTTTCCCCATTCAGATAAGAACGGGACGAGGAAGTGGAAAATGTAACGACACGACAGTATTGAAATAGGATAACAGAGAATTTAGTGTCTTAACTTTATCTACCCGTCTCAAAAACAAGCAAAGTAAAAATAAAATTAGCACTAAAACAAACATGCCACATTACTACACGCGAATTGTCATCATCATCCTGTTCATAATTCTAGTGCATAGTGCTTCCAAAAACTTGGAGTACAGTCATTACTACTTTATGCGTATTTAAACTTTTTAAGAAACAAGCTAAACTATAAGATATTGAGTGCTAAGCATCCGTGAACGTCTAAATAACATTGTGAATACATCCATAATCATTAATTTTATAGCTGCAGAACACTTTGTAAAGTGTTATATAAGTTATTAAATTGTGCTTTTATATGAGCAGTATGTAGTAAGCATATTAGACAGAGAATCGCATTAAAATTATGCAAATAGTCATCATTACATTATTATTATATATTATTCAACTGAACTAAAATAAACTCACCTCCATACTCGGGAGCTACAAAATGCAGGTTCTTGATGTTTTCCCGGCACGATTTGACGTGGTGATGAATAGCATCAGGGGCCACTGTCCCAAACCAAAAAAGTAGAGAAAGAGACTCATAAAAGTTGAGCGTTCATAAAACAAAAATCCTTGCCAAAAATTATAAATACATCATTTATTCTGAAAAAGCTGTGAGTGTACTCGACAATAATAATAAGAATGGGAAAGACATGACAAGTGTTACGCAGAGGTTGTATACATCACAAAACATCTCAGAAACAAAACCTACCAATAGGAATTGAATGTTGCCTCTAAAAAAATTTGCACTGCTCTAATCTTTGTACATAAAAGCTTGTTTTCGTTGTTAGTCATTTATCGGGTCATTACCTATCAACAGACATCCACCCAAATTGTATTCCCACTGAATCCCTACAAATTTACATGTATTCTAGACTAAAACTATAGCAGGAGAACTCTATTCAACACTTCAATATATACCTGAACTATTAAAATCCAACTACTGTAATGGGGAAAGTCTTTGGCAAAAGCAGTAAAAACTACATAGATGACCGACAACCGGAAAGAGGCACGTTTACATGTCGGTGGCTTAACCTAGCTAGGGTATGTCTTCTTTATTTAATTTCTAAGCCCACAGGACGTGAAAAATTTGCAACGCTATTCATCAACCCGAATATTAAGTTCTCATTGATGGAATCTTATATATGCCCACCCGAGTACAAATGAATTCGCAGACATCAAACCAGACGTATAGTCGCCCCAACGTACCTCTCTAAATATTTTGAAAACGATTAATTAAGCATGTCGTTCAAAAAGACTTCGTATTTGTGATGGGATCTGAATATTCTTGAACACAAGGAATAATTTTGTTATTTTTTTGATGACTTACCCGAGCCGATTTTGACGAGACCATTGTGCTGAATAAAAATTGTATCACAGGTCAGATTCCCGTGAATTATTGATGGAGAGCAGGAATGCAAGTAACTTGGAAAAAAGAAAGCAATTAAAATTAATTGAGTCCGTATAATAAGGCTATTTTTGGCAAGCCGAAAAAATTATATATTTATCCAATATTCCTCATTATTTTCCTTTCCAACGGAGGGAATGAAATTCGATTTTAGTGTGTAGGTAAATAGTTGTAGAAGATGACTAAACAAATCGGTAATGAGAGCATGGTACAATTTATAAAAGTTACAAGGTGTGTGTAATTATTAGGGTGAATAAATAAAAGCTTTTGTCGAGCTAAAAATAATTTTACTACTTCTTAAGTGTTGCCATTTTGAAAATGTGCAAATAAAATTGAAAGATCCTATAGTGTGTAAAAGTAAAAAAGATTTTTTATAGGGTGTTTATTTTGCGAATGGCTTTTCTTTTTTTCTATCACACCATTACTTCTTGTTAGTTGCCAATCTTGCCATGCTCTTTAGTCTTTATGACTTTAACTGTAAGATTACTAACTCAAAAGGGCATCTCGTGTTTATCAGTCTTGAAAAGTTGCGTTTAAGCCCCATGTTGACGTAAAAATGCACGTCCGATGAATATTCCGTAAAACATACAAAAGAGTATCAAATTGGACATCTGACTCATATGTAACTTATAACTATATGATCATTCACTATCATTATTCCGGAATCATCTAGAAATATAATATGCATAATAATATGTTGTTGTAATATGGCACTCATTCAGAGGAGGAGGAATGTGAACATTTTGTAGTTCCTCATGTGGATCTGACCTTAAAACTAGTTTTATTATTTCATTTGATTCGAAAAGTTTAGAGTTGGTTGCGTTTTTTAAACTTTACACACATGCATTAAGCATGAAGACATACCTCAAAGCAGACAATATCTGAGAGCACCAACGTTTCCACGCTTGTAACGGTAACCTTTTCACATTTCGTTTCGTCCTCTTCAGAAACTGTTTGAGGGAACCTGATGACATGTACTCAGTAATGAAGACAACCTGTATACAAGCATCATACATTAAATACGTTGAGCATTTTGTAGAACCTTTCATTATCTCAATATTTTAAATATGATCCAGGATTAATTTTAATAATGATTAACCACTTACCCTAGGTTTTTCAGAATGTGTTTCCATCCAATATTTGTGGAATTTAACAATGTTTGCATGCTCCAACTGTGTCAAATTATCAAAAACTTGACGAATCTTTTCTTCTTGAGCCGTGAGATTTTTTCTCTCTGAAAAGCGAACTTCGTTCCAGGCCACCTCCACACCCTCTTCGGTGTCCATTGCCAAGTAAGCACAGTCAATTCCCGGTACATCTCGTTGGTCCAACTACAATTTCAAGGAAATGAAACAATATGTTTTTTATTAAACAACGATACAGCAACGGATGATGCAGAAAGATATATTGAAATTGCTGGTAATATAAGTAAACTTGGGAGAAACGATACATTTGATAAATTTTTACAAAGTATTAAGTAATCTTGCTTTGCAGAGCATCGTACAGTTTTATATATGCATATTGCGCAAAAACAGAACTGCAGAGAATCATATTATGATCAACTCGGAAAAGCAACGACTTCACTGGGAAAGTTGCCAGTTTCCCAACATCTAGCGAGAAAATTTTCATCTAACACGTTCCCCTAGGTCTTTTCTGAAACCTTCCCACAAATGAAGTTGGATGGCGCAGACTTTCTTTTTCCAATGTAATAACCTTCTTAGAAAAACTCGAAATATAGTAACTGTTTATCTTTGACTTTCATTTAAAGTAAATTGCACATTCTAATGTTTATACTTATCCCGTAGTTTACCCACACATTTTAAGGTAATAGCACGATGATAGAATCAACGATGCTAAACATCAACTACGTAAAACTACACAAAATATGACTTACCACGATATTTAATCACAATTGTTAGAAGTCATATATACATATACCCATGTACAGGTTTGCAAACCCGCATACATACAAATCTTTGTCCATTCACAATTATTATAAGCTTGCACATTAATGCATATTATTGTAATTCATAAGACCCAGCTTCAGGTACTAGGTGAAATATATGGCCTTACTTTAAAAATTAGTATTTACAATAGTAGCTCAAGTGGCTTGTGATTTGCCAAAATATCCTACATTTAATGCTGACTCATTTACAAAGGTTATGACTCACACAAGCTTTTCAATAAATGAGACCAGTAAACCAAATAAGATTAGAATGGGCTAATACTGGAATATACTTTCCTCGAGCCAATCAACGGTGCATACTTTCTCCTTCCGTAACTGGAGTAGAAAGTAGAAATGCAACACATGCTAACTCTTATCGTCTCATAAACTTCACTTAAAGTTTACCCTCCTTTCTGTAAGACCTTACGTTTATACGCCCTATGTTTACAAAACCAGCTATTAAAATATTAATAAAAACTAAATAGCATCTCTGACTACATTGCATTACCACAAATGCTGCTATGTATAAACGTATAAATATCGCCTTATATGGACTTCGTGTGTGGCTACGGCTACAGGTAGCGTCAACGACCGACATCCAGAAGTTTTGGATTTTCCACCAACTTTAATGCATGAGTCATGTCATCTTGGAGCATGCTGTGTGTTACTAAATATGTTTTCAAACGTACTTTGGATGTGGCTCAAGCGGAATCGAAAAACTTTCACTGCTGACGATATAGCCCTGGATATGGTCAAGATATGTATAAATAGTATACCGGAAAATTCGTATAAAATTTACACTAAAACTGGTTCCGGGATAAGTCATGCAGAATGAAGTTGAAAAGCTCCAGATTTGCACAAGTGCAAAGTGTACAAGGAAGTGAAGGCAGAAATACATACAAACGATGCTCCCGAGAACACAAACATAAATGAGGATTCTTGGCTTCACTCTACATCTTCTAAAGAATAAAAGTATGATTTCCCCAGCTATTCATAAGACGTTCAACTATTCAACCATGACCAATCCCAAACTTTACTTTTTGGAAAACAGTGTTTGCGTAGATGTTTTTATAAACATCCGCAACCTACGTTAACCCAAAAGTGCACAGACTCAAGATAATATGATGCATCATGAAGCATTACGTAACTTATACTGTGCTAAGTTATAAATCCAATATCCAATTTGCGTCTACATTTGTATGTGAGCATTCTTTAATAGAAAACTTATCTTTAATAGCTTGTAAAATAGCAAAAAAAACTTTTGCGTCCCCCAAGCGCATATTTATTATTATTGCTATTGTCCGTGGTTCTACTGAAAACAGAAAAGACAGCAAAAGCTAAGCTAGGACTGCTTGCGCATTGACAGAAACAACAGCTTAAAAGATTTAAACATTTGGTTTGCTTTCTATCTAATCGGTCCTGACAAATAGATTATACCTATCAACTATGAACTATGTATAAGGAAGCGAATTCAGGAATTTTCGAGGATCTCTCACCCTCTTCCTTCTTTACCAGTCTAGCCGTATTGATCGACAAACAAGCAGTATTTCTGGCATTTCCCAAGAGTGTAAACTGTACACATAATTTCTCGCTCGTGAAACTCAATAGTTGGGAGGTTTTATGACTCCAACTACAAACATGACATGCACATAAACTGCGTTCATAAATATTTCAGTATTCCCTACCACCAACGCAAAAACGCAACACATATATACAAGAATTAGTAACTGGCTGTGTGTATGTAATAATATTATTATGGAGGTTCTTTTTATCTTGTGAATGAGTACCAGAAAAGAGCCAGAGAGCGTTTGTTATCGCAGAAAATGACATGTGTTTTAATCAAGATGACATACTCTTATTTCATGCATGATGAGTTATGGTACAGTCATTAGGCCTGTAAATATTTTAGGTTCATATACAGCCACACTTCTCCCATGCAATCATTGTAAAGAGGGCAGAATTACGTAATTGGGAATCTGGATGAAAAGAGGCTGAGAGATGATAAATACTGACTGCAGAGCAGGGAACAAGCCAACTCATCATGCTACGAAAGAAGAATCCACATGATTGCGGTATTTGAGTATTTGGTAGTGATGACTGATGAGATGAGTGTATACTGTATATGCAGTAGGCAAACAAACAAACATTAATAAAAACTTTGTCCAGGAAATGTCAAGTTGTTTGGACAAAAAATGGATCAACAACTATATATCCGTGTGGACATTACAGAGCTTTTGATACTAGTATATGTATGCACAATATAACTAGAAAAGTGGGTTAACGGTTAAACTACTGAGTTGCCAGTTTGCACTATGACTTCACCACAATTAGAGTGAAACAAGAGAAAACAACATTCATTGAGAAAATGCAGAATGCAAATTTTTTTTATGCACGTTATAATGTTCGATTCAAAGCTTTCACTGCCCAAAAATGATTTAGAGATTTGCAGAGTTGCAAATTTTTAATATGGATATGAACAAACAGTATCTTTTTTCAGTCCTTAAAACCGAAAACGACTCATTCAGAAGACCCCTTTTATTCTGTTTTGTTTAACAACAAAACGTTTTAAACCAGGTCAGCGAACAAGTCGTAAAATTTGCTGCCAGCAGCTGCACTCTGTTCCGAGCTAGTTGATATGTAGGACAGAAAATCCATAAATAGAGAATAAAAACGTAAGTCTATTTGTTGTAATTTTAAATAAACACATGGAACGCCGCTTTTAAAGGCATTAACCGCTTAAATGACTGACAGTATACATCAAGTTATATGAAAAGGTCAAACGCTTGAAATAGCATTTATTCAAACCTAAATTAAACTCAGCATTCGGCTACGGAGTTTCAACTGGAACTGTACACCATAAAAGGGCTTGACGTAGTACGTATGCATATTAAACGGGACTACAAATGCATAAAGGAATAAAATCTGTCCACTCATTCTCAGTTCTGTATTTTTTCATTTTTGATTTTCCAGCTTGGCGTTATCATACCAGGACCCAAATATCGGGAATCCCGGCGCTGGCTTTACCACCAACTGTGCGTTTATATCAATATTATGCCAATTCAGCATTAACTTATTATTTCATCTTATTATTGATTCTACCAACACCTACTCAAATTTTTAAAATAAAGATTCGCTGAAAAAATCAATTCGCGATTAGAAGAAGCTCTCCGGTAAAACTTTCATTTGTTAGTAGATGATAGATATATAAAATACCAAATTATACATAAGTATGTATACACTCATCACCCATGTATCTATACCTATTTGCAGTAGCTT
This sequence comes from Willowsia buskii, assembly GCA_034700685.1. Lineage (NCBI taxonomy): Eukaryota > Metazoa > Arthropoda > Collembola > Entomobryomorpha > Entomobryidae > Willowsia > Willowsia buskii. The sequence goes on along the minus strand of JAQIXW010002274.1, from coordinate 2,721 downwards.
ATAGGCACATTATCTTACCCTAGTGAAAAGAAGTCATACCTAGCCAAGGGACAGAAATACGCTTGTGTGTTGCAAAAGAATTTTTCCCTTTTGGGACTCTATGCACATGCACATCGACATCAGAGGTTTCGCGTGTCTTGAGACGATAATGTTTCTGATGAGCAGATAAAAATAGAAAAAAGGAAAATTGATAGGTAGATTAAATTATCCGCACTCAGCGACCACAAAAAGGCTACTGGTACTGTCAGTTAGGCAAGATTACTGTGACGTTCTAGCCTCTCTAGCTCGCTGTCATGCTAGTCGTGAAATCCTTGTAAGTGTATAACAAAGGATGGATTGTCCAGCAGAATGATGAAAAGTGGAAATGGTTTATTCCATTATAAGTTGCTTGACCAAGTGCATTGAATGGAACATATTATGTATATAGTATAAGTATTTGGTATGCTTTATACAACTCATGTGTAAGTAAACAACCAAAGAAATACCATTTATAATCGATCGTCAAATAGCAAACAGTGACTTTCACCAAGTCCTTTACTATGACCAGACCTTAAGAATTGAGATTGTTTGTACATTCCTTCAAGTGTCCTCCGAATTTAGAATAACTGGACAATAATGATTTTTTCTCATTTACCAAACATATAACTCGTCAATCGGCGTTTTCATTCTTTGTGCAATCCAACTTCTAATTTAGAAAAGACCACCGGCAGTTCTTCAGAGTAATACACACAATTTCAGCATAGCATACAAAGTGTTTGTATACCAAATTGCAACTAAAACAATATGATTCCTTCCACTTTAAGAAATGACACTAATCCAAGATTGTGAAAGTAGATTCAATCTTCAGTTATATATTCTGAAAGAAATCATAAAACATATTGTAAGTGACTCAAACTTAAAAAACTGAATTTGAAGTGAAAATATACTATAAGTAATATAAATATTATCGTAATCGTATTAGCCTGTAATATGTACAAAATTTACAAATAGACTCCTTTGAGTATGGTGTATCTCTCATTTTAAGTGTCCTATCTGATGTAATGCATTATATTGATGTTGTTGTACATGACTTTAATACCATAACTATAAGCACGACCTTCACAATGAGAACACTATCACCGTGTTGATTCATTGGAAAGTACATACATGTGTAGCAATCATACTCGCAAGGATAAGATGTCGGTATTATGATGCTTAAGCCTGAATGTGGCTGGAAAATTTCATTCATGGAAAAATACTAGCATTTAATGAGCAAACTTTCTCTTTTTCAGGAAAACCTAAACTCCATTCTCTCAGTGGGCGGGCAATAGAGACATACCTACGCGATTCCATTATTAAGTGGAAACAACAGCTCAACATAAAGTAGTCGTCACCGTCAGTTGTGTGTTTGTAAAGGGAATGAATGTCGGTATGTATGCGTAGCTGCAAACTATGCTTCATTTTTCAATGTTTGCTTTGCACGACTCAGCTTCTCTAAGGACTATTATTCAGTTAAACGATGCAATTTTATGGTTGCCATTTTATTACTGTAGAGAACAGTTTACTAAAATGGTGTAGCATTATGGTACAAGGTTCTCCTTAGTACGAACACAGACTGTAGAACTACAAGCACTACCTAAATATTGACACACGAAATACCTACGATAAGAAATCTTATTACGTTCACTCTCTTTGGAAGGTAAAGTAGCAGGAGAAAACATTCCTCATGCCTACCCCAAGAAGTTTAATACGTTTTAAATGTTGAATGTTTTGTTGAAAGTAAAATGGTTTTAGGACACCCCATTTCACAATATATGTTACACTACCATTGAAAAGACTATTGTCAACATTATCTTGTTTGTCGCTAATAATAATATCAAGAACTAGCCACTTAGCAGTCTGTATTATTCATAGCAAAAAAAAAACGTATCGTTGCAAAGTCAAAAGTAGACATCAGCAGTTGCCATTATGCATTAATGAAAGCTTACTTAGCTTACAATGTTATGCAAATGCAGATTAATACTCATAGATGACTGAACTAGACTCGCATCATTCAACTAACTAGAGGAGTTTTATAGATGCGTATTTTTTCACCATTGTCAGTGATGCCTTAATTTATGGAAAACCCTTACTCGAAACATTATGATTTTAGATTTCACGCCATAGGAATTACTCTAAACACAAATAAACAAAGCCTTGGAATTGACTGTTTTTCATGTCTTCTGTTCATTCTTGCGCAATTGTCCGACCAGTGACGGATAAAGAAAATGTTCGCACATTTGTTGTTGTTTAGCAGTTCAAGAGACGTTTTATGGGGTCACAATCCTACGGCGGCACAAATAACAATCATAAATCTTGAAATGGCAAGTCAGAGTATTTCTATCTTTACCAGTGGAGCATACTCACGCCAGTCAAATAGGTTTATGTTTAGGCTGTTGACTAGCAGCTCTCCTAAAGCAGTGAAAGGAAAACTGTCTGGGCATTGGTGATTAACCCTAATCAAATCCGTCCTCTGGCCTTAACGTTAAAAATGTAGAGCACTACAATATTATATACAAGTATATACAATATGTATATAAGCTTAATACCAGTTTTATACGTAATATTCACTTACAATGGACTTACGTGTATATGCCATCAACCGATTTGAATAATTCTTTTTTTATTGAATAGAGCATCATCGAAAACCTCTAAATATAAAATTATACGACCCACCTCTCAACCGTTTTGTTGTTACAGTTA
>JAQIXW010002273.1:0-16036 GCA_034700685.1 Willowsia buskii | reverse complement strand
AGCCTGTGTCGTAGTGAAAGTGATGGCATACTTTTTCTCCTCCTCCTTGGCTGAGTAAATGCGGTCGGAAATATATATATACATATATTAAATAATACATAAAATTACGCATACTCCGATTAATATACATGCTCCAGTTTGTATGAAGTTTTATCCTTACAATTGATGCTTACAACACAACTACTGTTTCCTCTTGTTATGACAAACTCATTCAATTTTTTGCGAAAGTGAGTGGAAATGACATTGCTTTCTATAGCTCTTTTATTCCTCCTCTTCTATCTGATTATCGGATTACTTAGTGTAAAATGACCTCAAGGAAGATGAAATGTTGCTATTCGTAGTGGTACCGACTACAGCACAAGAGTGTGTTGTGCGAAGAAGAACATTTATAAAAAGAAATATATAAAGAAGTCACAACCGCATACACACACCACTGGGCTAGCTGTGAAGAAATTAGTGTATGCACTTGTCCACTTCTTTTCGTAAGTATTAAGCATAGTCTTCACTTTCTGCTAATAACCTGACCGAATCTTTCACACTTGCTGAAGGGCAACGAGCAGATCAGTGTTTTTACGAACTATTCTACTTTTTAAAGACTTTTTTTTATGCTCATCTCATCATCATGACGTTAACTCATCGTCAGTCAAATAGATTGGCTGCTTCAGCACAGCGTCAATCGAACTATACAAGTTATGATGAATGTTTTATTTATCCAAAAGCATGAGGATTCCACAAGGCATAGAATATAGTGAACATTCAGCATCAACAATCCATTATACATATACTCAATAGAAGCATTAGATTCTGAGGTACGAATGGATCAGAATGTTTTCCCAGACTTTGATAACGCTTATCTCTAAGACGACTTCCTCAATTAAGCTGATCTGTATATCCTCTGATAGATAAAGATTGGGTCTTTTGACTGACGGGTTGTTCGTATGTATACGTGTAGCCGTAGCCTTTTCCAAGAAAAAAATGTTTAAACTATAAGTCTTATTTTAATTCGACATGGATAACACTAGCTTTACTAATACTGCTCTCTGCTTTCTACAGCAGTAACGAAATGGCTGAGACGCTGCATAAATCAGTGCTAATTGAAAAAAAGTTACTAGAACCGCTACTATACTACAAGCTTTCAATGGGTTGTATAGTCGTCAAGAGAGATCCAGACTCTTGATCTTCTTAATTCAAGAGTTCTTTGTGTCCGTATGGAATGGAATCCAGAGAAACGCTCAGGTCTTTGTGCAGCAAGTAGCAAGACACATTTTATGGAGCTTTGTGGCTATAATAATTTTTCCGTTTGTCAGCCTGCTATCAGCTAGGAAGTTGTACAGCATTATTGGGGTAACGTCTACGACTACTGCTCTAGATTTTATATAATTGAGTATTGTTCATAGTTACCACTGCTTGTAGCTTATCAGTGACCCTATGATGACGAAGATGAAGCTGTTGAGGATGATGATGAGTATCAAAATTTATGTGTTTTAAATCTTTATATACACAATGTAATAGCCGCATAAGCAACTGTATAATATATGCCTAATACGTTCACATTCATACGAAATAGTGGAGTGCTGAATGGAAGTAAAAAGAGAAAGTAAAAAGATTCAAATCTCAGACTTTCTTTTTCGCTTTGCTATGGTTATTATTGTTTTAAATATGTTTATTAAGGTGTTAAACAGGAATATATCCCAAATCATAGGCCTATGGACATGAATAGAAAAACAGGGAAATGAAATTGTAATAATGTTTATAATCGTAATAATTCCGTTGTCTATGGTCTCAACAGGAATAAATCTCCGTTACTTTACTTAAGGTGTTGTTATACGCGTATGTTTGAATAAAAGAATGGCAACAGTTTTGATAAGAAATATTTTGCAAGATTAAGTTTTCAATTGTATCCATAAATTGATAGATAAGAAAAATGTCAACATCAACTTTTGTGTACAAACCGAACTATATCGTTCTATTCTTTCTGTTTCGTATAAGGAACCTTTTGATTGACAAAACCAGGAAGACGCTTATATTACATTATTTTTTTCTGGTAATGGATAAAAACTCAAAATTTGAATAATTGACTTTAAGAGGGTGTGTGTTGACCGGCTGAAAAAAATTTGATCATTGCTTTCATATCACTACTACTACGACCGGAAGAGAGACAGAAAAGACAACACGTCAAATCCTGATAGATCTATAGAACAATCTATTGTAGTAAGCAGAGACAGTGATAAAAACTGTCTCAAAGTTAGCCTTGCTCTCTTTATCTCTCGCTCGCTTTATGTGATTGTGGGAGTTTGTGTGCATAAGAGGTGAAGAGACGAGAGGATGTGATTGAGAATCAAGCAAGGTAATGCAGCTAAAATACATACTTGGATGGACTTTCCTTCCTGATATTCCAAAGTAGAATTAAAAACCACTACGAAACAAGTTTTTCCCCTACTTTTGATTTCAGTCTTGCTCTATGCGCACATTACACTCTCTTTCCAGTCTTTCCATTTTCTATTCGTGTGTTTTTTTCATTTTCATATCATTTTTATCGTTAAAATGTACCATTGTCTTGCTTGTGTATGCGTATGTTTGTTCTGTTGTGTACATGACATGTACATCTCATTTCACCTGTGGCTGACAATAATACCTGCAACTTATTAAAGAGTAGAAGCATTCCCAGCAATAATGAAAGTGGGTGGACAAGAAGGAATTGACTGAGGCACTCAATTTCATCTGTTGCATGCAAGAATACCATTTTAATACCGGCTTTACTCCACAGTCCACACATACAAGAGCATAACGAAAAACATGACATTCTAGATCTCGCACACTCAAGCACACACACACACACACGGTTACTTGAGCTATTACATGAAGATACCAATCCTGTAATTCGTGTAATAATAAGTACTTGCCTATGTATATCATACCAATATGAACGACAATGCACCTATAGACAGTCTCACCTTACACCTTAAGCCACCATCATTATTATTATGAAAGTATATATAATGGTGTTACTGAGTATTTACAAAGTAAGTCATCATATATAAGGTGTATAAGTAGTCATGCACACACAGACATTTTTTTTCTCAGAAATGCACAGAGAATGGAAATTAACATGGGATTTCCATGGTCAGCAAAGGGTCCTATTATAGGACTCCTATGCTACTTATTCAAAAAATGATTTCCGATTTTTTAAGAATAAAACATAGTAATTTTTGACTTTTAAATTAAAAAAAAAATCTTACCTTCTGCATTGACTAGTCCAATCAACACGATGAGAACACAAATGACACTGAAAACACTGCTTAACTTCGAAAAACAGTCTCGGGCTCTGTTAACTTTCCTATATTTTGATGACGATGCCATGTTCACCATCACCAACTTTGTATTTAAATGGTAATCATGCGGGTCTGTCATCTTAACTCGAAAAACTATTCTACTTTTTCCGAACACACAACGAAACTGAAGGTTAACTCGCAGAGTGGATTCGGGATAAAGTGGTGCATGATGCAGTAGTAGGTTTCGACATTTCGACGGTTTAGGTCATTTTTTCCCAGATTTTTTTTCAACAGTTAACCACTCAATTTTTTCACTTCACTCGACTTAGAATTTAATTAAGAATTTTTACCCTCATCACTTTCTTCGAAAACCTCGTGGTTTTTTAAATAACGACACATAAAGTAATTGTTGATTTTTTGATAATTTATTATTTTCGGTTAGGAACTAAAATCACACTGAAAGCAATGAACTGAGCTCTGCTCGTTCGTACATCAACTGCCAACCTCTCATTCACACAAAAAACTATACTGCCGTTCTCGAGTCGCAACCAAGACGGGTCTCCTAACACTAAAGCCAAAGCAGAACACATTTTACCTCGCAGCACTACTTTCAGGCATGAAATCTCGTAAAAAGTCAAAGCCATCTAAAACATTCGTATATACATTGCATAGACATCATCATCATCCATTCTTTATGTATTGCCATACATTTACACATTGTAAAATGCACGTTGGGTGATGGGTCTGTCTTGTGGATCTTGAGAATAATATGCAAACCCTTTGGGTAATAAGTAAATGACGAACGCTTTCTGTTGAATAGAAAGAGGTGTTTTATATGATTCATGAGGATATGTGATTCATTCTATTTAAGAAGTGACGCAGACTGCCTACATTTTTAGCGATTCCATTGAATTTGCGGATAAAAAGGTATAGCTTATCTTTCAAAGTGATTACACATGATTTCACAAGTGGTGACTAAATAGCATTAGCAAGCAACATTTATGGAGACAAGCTTTGTGCACTGTATTTACCTACTACATATTTTAATGATGGCAAAAAATAATAATATTAAGTGATATTATTGCACTTTTGGAGCTTGGAGACCAAACAACGAAACCGCAAAATGCAATGATGTTCGCTAGGCAGTACATTCCAAAACAACGGCGTGTTGGCTCCAATATTGACACGGTGTTTAATTTATGACAGTTGAATACATCAGTTTGAAAAGCAAAAAGATGCGATGATGCAACGGAGGTGGAAAGAGTTATCAGATGGATATGACGTAAATTCGAAATAATTTAATTTAATCAATTTTCTAAATACTAAATGAAAATAATTCATATTTCAAAAGAAGGAAATTATTTTGCTTCCAACTTATGAGAATTTATAAAGGACTTCGGTTATTTACATGTAAGCCGCTATAAACTGAACAACTGAAGTGTTATTAGTAGTACGCCTGGGATGCAGATCTCGCATATAGGAACGTGACAATTAAGAATAAACATTACATCATAATTTGCAACAAAATTAAAAGCAGCTAACTGTTTTGAAAAATGTCATACTCATACTGGATAATACACAATTATTGCCAAATACAAAATCTCACATTGTTTGAATCACGCTAATAACATAGCTAGGAAAAGATAATATTTAAACACATATTAAGAATTTCATTTCTTGTGGAATTCGTTTCTTTGGTGGATTTTGGTACGTAATTATAATTTAATAATGATAATGCTAAGTAGAAAACGGTAGCGTCATTGGTGAAGGATTTTGTAAATAGGACATCACCACGGCTGATATGCTTAACCTTAAAATCATTAACCATTAACAAAACAGTTAATCACCTCACCTTCTGTAGAGAATTCTTTTTACACATAACCAGGTTTATTGTCTTACATGAAACTGCTGAATATTTGCTTGGCATCATCCTGTAGTCTTGAGGAGGCAAAACCGATACACGAGCAATAAATTGCTATCCAAGCGCACCATTTCATCTAAAATAATCCAACAATTAAAAAATTGCATGCCATTTGCCACAGTTTAAATTAATAACCAGAAATAAACTTACCCTCATCATTAGACCGAACATGCTAAACAGCATTCCAATAACGCTCATGTAATCTGATGTGAAGTCTTCAAAAACCAATCCCGATACGCGAAATCTATTTGCATGGGATAGATAATTTCATACCATTTCAAATGCTTGAAATCTTTATAGAATTTCCTTCAACCCAACCACTGTGGACTTTAGGCTTACTTACCTCCTAACTTTGTCCGTTCTCCGAGGGTCAACATGACCGGCTCCTGATTGTCGGACACTAGTGGACATTATGTTTTGTTTTTTACTTCCTTAATTAGTCTTCCACAAACTCTGCTTGCTCTTCTGGTTTCCTGTTCACGTGTTAATGTGAATACGTTAATGTGCTGACGTCCTCTGAGTTTTAGCAATCTTGAAATGGAAACAAAAAATCAATCTAAAGTAAATCAGAAATTCGGATAAGTTTTTATACTCTAGGCGGTGTCAGGTTCAGATCCAGAAAGCAGAAGGGAAAAGTTGGAGGATAGCATTTTGTCTCTTTTTATTTTATTGCTGTTTCGGTAATATCAATATTATGCAGTACAAACTATAATTGATGACTACTACGGTTGGATTTAATTTAGGTCAGGCCCAAAATCATGTTAAGTAGTACACCCCTCTTTTTTGGATCTGAACCTGGAAAAGCAATAGGTCCCATAGATCTTTCTCATCATCGCTATAAACAGCTTCACAATAAATGGTTCAAACTAAGAATCAACCAATTACCATGAGATTATTTTTATCTGAATTTTGAAAATTAAAATATTGGATAACAACAAACCATTCAGCTGATATCACACATTGTCCAGGCCAGACTATAAACAAGCTGTGCACAACAAGTCGGAAAAATTCTACCTTCAAAACACCAATAAATCCACAAACAATCAAGCTCACTTGCTACTAGTAGTAGGTCATTTATGTGGCTTGTTTGCCACGAACAGAATAGAGCTGCTGTTGTGTGGTGCGGCACCCTATCAAGTGCAAGATTCTGCTGACTGCCTGCCTGGGTGTGTTGAAGTTTCAGTGTTCAAGATTGCAGAGTGAGACACGTCAGCTGTGAAAAGTGAAACTTTTAGCTTATGGGAAATTTTGGGAAATCTGATTTTCGTTGGCAGGCCTTATGATCTTTTTCGCTGCCAATAGGGCATAGTTTCAATTCAATCGGCAATTCGATATGATGCTGGATTATAATTTTCCAGTGATTATGCAATTATAGGAATTCGTAGTACCTTTAATTGGGGAGCAGCTTGAGGTTTGCTGGAGTCAAAATAGTTGCAGTTTTGAAGCAAGAAAATGAGACGCGCTAATAGTAAGCCTTTGCCTTTAAAAATATTCATTTTATCTTGCGTGAAACTGTTATTGTGAAGAAATGACACTGGGATAATTATAATTGGTTACTTCTTTTGTCAGATGTAAATGAAAAATCTAAAATCTAAAAGCAGATAGTAAACCAATTTTTTTGTTAATATTTCCAAATTTTAGCAAATCAGTATCCCAATTACCCCAATAGTGCTCAAGATCCGGCACTGGAGGGAGAAAATGATCGGTTAACTGATGAATTGAAAGGAAAAATCCAATCTCTGAAATCGGTAAGATATAATAATATATGTATGTAGTAGCAAACCATTGAATTTGAAAGCAAGAACCAAGTGAAAAGAAGTGAAGTTTACACTCAACATTTTTCTTCTGCAGCTTACAATTGAGATAGGATCAGAAGTTAGAGATCAAAACAGCTTTTTGAAGGGCATGGTAAGATATATTGTTTGGAATTAATTGAGTAGTGTCTTATATATGTTGAATTTCGAGTAAGTTTCGTGTGTTTGATGTAATTTACAGGATGATGACATCGATAATGCAGGAGGATTCTTGGGGAAAGCAATGAGTCGGGTGAAGAAGCTTTCCAAAGGAAGTCACAATCACGTAGTTCTGTATCTTTTGCTGTTCTCATTTTGCGTCTTCTTGTTTCTTTGGCTTTTATTGAAATTCGCAAGCTAATGGTGATAAGGATTCGTAGTTTTGAAAATACATAAATTCAAAGACATTTAAAAAATCCCTTTCAATAATTTTATAACACATTACGTCAAGGGTGAAACCAATGTTTAATATGGCCATCTTGTAACATGAAAGTTTGAATATGTGAGATTCTTAAAAATCGCAAAGCTTTGAATCTATTTTAATTTTTTATTATTTATTTGCGTATTTTTGTACAAACTTCAAAATTTTACGTTAGAGCGATGTAATGAATAAATCTCGAAATAATTTTCGCAAATCGCACACAACACAGTTTACATATACATTAGGTCGTTTGAAGTTTTGTGTTTAATAATATTATAAGATTAATTAGTAGGTTAAAAATATTACAATGAATATATGAAACAGGTATATTGAAGGAGTTCAAAGTTTTCATGAAAGTTCAATGGTGCTGATAATTGGCGTTGTACTTTAACTCATTTGAGCAGAGATATTATCATCATTCGTTGTAAGAAATGGAAGTTATCAGAGCCTCTCTGGATAGTCAAGTACGGTTTCTCTATCTGAGAATAAAATCCAGAAGCAACTCTAATTTTCTATTTAACGTCGTTCACATCCATAATTCGAAAGTAGCACAGAATACAAAGTAAATCTTATTGTTCGAAGCGTCTTCATAGCACATTAAACAGAACTTACGATTAGTTGCAATTACTTTTGGTAATTTAGTAATGCAATATTTATATAACTGGTTTCATCGCTTATCCAAAGTATTCGTTGAATTATAATTATCTATCATTAGTTAAGCAAGGTACTGGCGATTGGAATTGCTCTTGAGGATTAGCACTACTGTAACCCGCCACATTTTTGGGTTCTTCAGTGTTATTTTTGTTGAGGTTATCGCCTGGTGCACCGTACTCAATCACTTCCGTATGTCCATTAGCAAAACTCTCCTTAGGCGACTCCACAAATGCATTTGTTACCGTAAGCTGGTCTCGATTAACACACACTGTTCTGTCAATGTCTGTCATACCGGCGGCAAGACCGGCAGTCATCATATTTATGACATGGGTAGTTGCAGGCTTATCTTGTTGAGGTACAATAGCTTCTTTCTCATCTGCAGTTGTGGGTTTTTCCGTACCAGTTGTCTTTTCACCTTGAGTTGCTTTGTCGGAAATGGGAAGGTTTTCTAATTTCAGATCGTCTGCAGGATTGGGCCATGACATAACACGAGTCGATCGTTTCTTTCGAGATGAGAATCTGTCTGGCATTACTGATTTTCCTTGCTCATACCGTAGCTTGATGCTCTGAATAACAGGCTCTACCAAACCCAAAAGGGGCCGTTGGCTGGGCTGGCCTGCCCAGCACGATTCCATTAATTGCCAGCATTCATCATCAAACTCCTTCAGCCGTTCCGGTCTACAACCTGGATCATAAATAAATGTATGAAAAATGTGTTGTTAATCCTTCCTGTGATGACTATGACTATGTAATGCCAGTTGGTAAACCTAAGTACCTTTGCGAACACTATTCCAAAGTAACTCTTTATTCTGACACTGCTCAAAGGCTTGCGGAAGCTTGACGGTTCCAGCACACAAATACCAAAACAAAATCCCAAATGCGTAAACGTCAACGCTATTATCGTATTGACCCGAGAAAAGTTCAGGGGCCATATGGATGGGAGTCCCTACAATGCTTCCTGACATCATTGCTTCCGGTTTGCAAAATCCCAAATCAGTCAACTTGGCTCTATTGTGCTCATCCAGCTACAAGGCAAAAAACATCAGCAAGTCTCTTAAAAACCATTGTTGCTGGAAGCACGATCATGAGGTATATTGTCTGTTTTTCGCATAATAGCATACCAGGATGTTTTTTAATTTGATGTCCCTGTGAACTAAACCTTGGGAATGCAGATAACGGATTCCTGAGACGACATCAAGTGCAACCTTGCAAATTCGAGATAACAACATTGATAAACAAACTAGTAATTTTAAAATAATAGCAAAATAGTGTGTAGTGGTTTTGTTGTGGAAACCTACCAATAACCTAGTTAACCATGGAAGTCCAACTTTGATTGCACAGTAAAGATCCCTTGTCAATTTATCCATTATAATTAGTACGGCTGGAATACCTCCAGCGTAACTATGATCTATCACAGATCCTCTCACTCTTACGATTCTGTCATGCTCTGGTATGCTTCTAAAATTTAGAATAGAAATTACTGGATAGTATCAAAAAAGGTAATGCACATTGAGTTAATCAATATTTAATTGCAGATTAATCAGAGCTGAAAGAGTACCTCATATAATAAAATTCCATAGCCAGGTCATTCCAATGTTTATCGTCCATTGGCACGACGGACTTTACAGCACAAGGTCTAAAGGGACCCCAGTATTCACAAGCATACACAACTCCATATTGGCCTCTTCCGACCTCTTTTCCATAGGAAGGCATTCCTGATGATTTTAAGCAGGACATGCATAAGATGAGAAGTGGTAGCATTCTAATTTTGGTCATATTAGAAATGAATCATTTTAATCAAGTGGATGGACTTCTTACCAAAGCGAAGAAAATCGATGATTGAACTTGTTTCTAAAGCCAATCGTGCTAAACGTGGAGCATGTATTTTTCGAAGTCTAAACCCTTGTTCTCCTGTTCTTTCTAAGCGTTCATTATGATGTGCTTCCAAGTGTCGCAATGCCACAATAAATGATTCATGCGACGCCTTCAGCCTTTCTCGTAACTGACCACACAGAGTCTGCGCAAGTTGCCGCTGGCAAACTAAGTTTAATTTGAGAATATCACTGGCAACAATTCGTCGCCACGAACCATCTACGGAGTCTACTGTACACCATGGTAAGGATTCGAGTATCCTTTTCACTTTATCAATTAATCCCTTCAAAATTGAAGACGATTTGTCGTTTGAAATATTTATTTGATAGGCAGCAGTAAGTATCTAAAAAGCACAGGAGATACTGGTTAGTGTATCATTCAATTAATTATAAATGCACATGATAAAACCTCGCTTTTAATTTACCTGCTTCAAAGCCACACTTGCAAGAGCGCTGTCATCTTCGATGTCGTCCAAATTGCTTTCCAAGCTGGATATGCATCTCTCCAGAGTTCCAAGAAATGTGTCATGCAGACAATAAACTGAGTTGATGAGCTTCTGCGCCAAAATGTTGTTGAGATCTAAAACTACTAGTTCACGAATTTCGTCCATGCATTGCGAAACAAGCTTTCCTGATAATGGTCCTTCCCAGTTTCGGAGAAATGGATCTGTACATCAACGTATTTCAAACCATTTTACTATCACATTTTCTCCTTGTAAAACATGTGTATTATCTCTGTGACACTGACGATAACGATGAGTCAGTAGTCATACCATCAAACTGATGCCTTTCAGCTTTTTGTAATATATCCTCCTTTCGTTCATTGATGGTTTCCGCAATAAGGTTACACATCTCGTCTTGTTTCTTCTCAGCTATTCTAAGCAGGTTATCAAATAATTCTGCTTCCTTTTGCCGAGCGTATTCTATTCGCTTAGGAGTAACTTGCATTTCACGGGCCATGTCAAAAGCAGATAGAATAAAAAGTTGAAGACAATGATTTTGGATCTAAACGGAGGAAAATCACAAATTGTTACAATTAGTAAAACGAATTAGAGACATTCATTGTAAAATCAAAGATATTTCAACTTACATCGTGCAAAATGTCTGCAGCGGTAATAAGTTGCGATTGTAGATAATTTCGAACAAACTGGACTAGAACATACAGATCATTAAGGCACCGGATAAATCGACTGGTGGTGATTTCTTTTCGAGGAGCGTTTCCATCCAACAAGCAATCATCGTCTATTCCTGCTAAGCTACGCTCACTTTCTTGAGTGGGGAATCCTAAATGTGGATTGAGTAGAGAATATAATATTAGAGGCAAGACTTATCGTTGACATTTTACTTAAAATGGAAAATAAAAATACAATTTACCTAACAAGTCCAGCTGGTCTATAATGCTCCCAGACTTACTCGTGCAGGAGGAGTCCATTTTGACATGACTGCATGAACTTCCTTCCGGAGTGAAATGGAAACCACCATGATTTAAAACCTCATTTCGATCTACTTCTGTTAGCCCAGATGTCTCCTCATTTGTCGGCATTCGAATGAAAAACACAGGTAACTTTTCACTCAGGCTACGAATCATTTGTAATTGCTCCACATCCTTAAAAGTAAATCAAATGGGATTAGTATTTTTCCTTCTAATATAGATTTTATATGCGTTTAGCAAATAATTTCAATTACCTCATCAGATACAGTGTCTCCAGCTATTCCATATAGTAAAATCGGCGTTGAATTGTCAAAAAGCTCACCAATAACTTCTCGTAAATTTCCCAAATTTCCAGTGGGGGGAACAACCATTTGTACCTGGCTTTGCAGAAGTGGGTGTTCCAGGTGCACTTCCACGACTGGGTTATCTTCCACAGGTCCCTGTAAAAGTGCATTGTAAAAGTCCCGTGAAATACGTGAACATGTATTCCAAACAAATGTGAAGTACGCATAATAATAATCAATACGCGACAGTATAACATACAGTTGCTTCCTTTTCAGGTACAGCCAAGTCAACATTTCTGATTCCAGTCTGGCGAGATTTCCAGTGATTATCATGTAGATTTTCCACAAACTCATAGCTGGATCCCAAAGTCAGTAAAACCTGGTTGGTAATTTAACCAAGAGAATGTAACAGTGAAACATTGAATGAAACCCACCCTCCTTGCATTCCAATTAATCGTTTATCATATTAACCTGCACTCCTTATCCAGTGCGTTTCAGCACTTACCTGACTCTTGCCCCGACTGTACTTGAATCGTACCATCCTCCATGATAAGGCCTCCGTCGACTCTTCAACAGGTAGTTGTGTCTGACCAAGAAGTTCATTCACAAGAATTGCTTTTGCTCGACAATTCTGACCAAGTATTATGACTGATGGTGGACGTCCAATGCATGTCCTTATCCTATGAATCTCTTTGATCTTCCCCTCTAAAGCCTTCCAAGCGTCTGAATTAATAAAAAATCATCCGAATTGTATACTGTATCTTAAGTCTTTTGTGTTAGCATGAAAAAACCAAAAGAAGTTCAGCTTATTATACCTTTGTGGATAACGCCGCTGGCATAAATATCATCTAGTGCTTTTAGTGTATCCGAATAAAGTCGTTTCAGCAATATTCCATTTTGTGAAAATCGATGGAATTCCGAACGCAGTCCGATCTTCATGTTGGAGTTTGATTCTGTATTTTTCACGAGTTGTCTTCTGAGTGAGAAATTGAAATAAAAACTGAATAAATACGTCTTCGTTGATAAAACAAATGCTAAAACATCACAGAACCAGAAACTACACCTAAACTATACACTGGCTGCAAAAAAACAGCGTTCCTATGAAGAGCAAAGCTTGTCCTAAACTGTTGACCAGTTTGCGTCAAATAACTGCGATCTGCGATAGCTAAATGTGATGAATAGCACACAAGTTCCAACGTTCCACTAAAATCTAGTCTTATCTTTCTACGTGGCATACAAAATTAAAAAAATTAAGTTGGAATTTTATACTCGCTACATATAAAATCACTCTTCCATCACAAACTACTCATTCATTGCCTCACCCTGCACAATTTTCATGTAAAAATGTATAAATAAATTAGGGATGGAGACATATAACTCATGTAATGATACACATGTATGTAGTGTGCTTAATTGCAAGGAGATAAAATTTTATTGTAAAAAGAGTAAAAATGAAGTGAGCTTTTTATAATACTATCGTCTTCTTGAGTCTGAATAGCTATTTGACCAGGGTGACCTGCAAGCTAAGACGTCTTCATCCAGAGGAGAAGAGAGAAAATGTTAACAAACATGTAAATATGAAAATAAATGACCTCAATAATAAAGAATATTAAATGTGTATGAAATAAACATGCATGTAAATTTAGATAGGATTTGTCATCGAAATGTTGCATTGCACGAGAATAAGAAGAAGAGGAATACATAAATACAAATACTAAGAAGGTAAACTAATGTATTTACTCATGATGTACCCAAATAATAATCCCCATCAGCACTGCATGACTTGACTTTCATCAAAATCCCTAGTTTAATATTTTTAATAAGCTAATCACCTTTCATGCCGTGCACGCTAGCAGATTTATTACAAGAAATACAAGTAGACTTGATAGTTTTATATATTAATTATCTATCTTTATTTGTTCGGTATGGATATGTATGGGGTAATGTAGGTAAGTAAGTATGCTTTAACTTTATGATGGTTTGACTTTGAGAAAAACATTTATCGTGGCATAAGCATTCGTCCATGTAGTAAGCAAACAGTGGTGTACTGTTTGCATTACTTTTAACTTATCTACCGTAATATTGTTTGAATTTCTTGATGATGATATGCAATGGCCGTAGCCGCGATTCGCTTTCTTAAACGGATAGTTTTATTGAAATGCTTTCTGAAAACGAATTCCAGAAGATTAAAAGTTCTCTCACAAGCTACCTACTTTTCGTTTATAAATAAACAAATGTTAATCTCGTACTACTGTCATTTTGAGTACGGTGCTTCTAACTGTATTGAAGTGATGAAAATTTGAAATTAGTTTACATGTTTAAAAAATATGTACAGTAATTGTATAGAAATGCAAGATCGAAACATTCTAACAAGTTCGCAATTGCCACCTGAATTAAATGCCAAAATTTCACCTTGAATTCCATTCATATCAGTGATAGGTTTTTTAATGATATTTTCCTCAACCTTCAAAATCCGTTTTCCTCATGTCGTGCTAGATTGTACGCCATCATTGCTTCTTTCTTTACACTTTAATACTTCAACTTCTTATTAAACTATGTCGTAGAGTCGCTCAACGTACATAAACAATAAATTTGTCGTGTACTACCTGCTACCTACCACTGTGGTAACACTAATTAACCTTAAATTCTTGCATGAAAATTATTTTTGAAAAAATGGAGTTCAATAGACAGTCGCTTCCGGAAAATCTTACAACACCAAGCATAACTAATGCTGAACGTGGTATTTCAGATATATGTATATGTGAAGAGATATAAGATGTGATGTGTAAAGGTCATCATCAAAACAGGTCGTAGAGGACTCGCAGAATAAGGAGATAGATAATGTGACATCTAACTTGACAACTATTTACTATCACAAATCCAACCTTGCTTACATGAACTCTCTTTTTTCAACTTTTCCCAACCTAGGAATTCCCATATTCATTCTAGGAATAATTTTGACGAGTTGTGATGAAGCATTGAGATTTGGGATCAAGTTTAGCAATGACAGAATCATTCCATTTTGAATGGTCTTGTGAATAAAATTGTGATGATTGGGAGCGATATTTGATATGGATGATCCTTGAACTACAGAAGTTAAGAGTTCAGACGAAAAACGATTAAAGAGTAAAGGAATATTTCTACGACTAAATGAGTTCTACATGAGCCACATTATCATGTTATTTTAAGCACATGCAATAATAACCTTATGTGTTAATGATATCTCGGCATTTTCTGTACTATGAGTAGACTAAGCTTGGAATATTATTTTTTTACGCGAAAACGAGAATTGATAAGCCAGCTCGTTAAAGCTATGTTTATACTCTCTGGGGTTTTTGTCGATGGACGACTATTCAGCTCAGAACCGATACTTGACATTTTCTATTGACCGATAGCAATTTGGCAACATCAATTGATTACTTTATAGACAGCTCAAAAGCAATAATCTTTAACATTTGACACCATCAAGGGAAAGTTTCTAACACTCACAAAGAAATATCTTTGCTCATTAAGCTTAATTCGGTGTAATCTTAACTCTTTTTAGAAAATTTTAATTAAAAAATAAAGATAAACCAATGCCACTAACACCACCATTAAAGAAGCCATAATGCTTATTTTGATTATTAAATATGGATAGATTACATAGCATGATGAGGATTTACGACAAAATTCAGAGTACCAATAAGCCAATAAATTACTCAATGATAACGACATTTATAAAACGGAGTCACATCAACTAGCTAACAAGTAATTCGACGATCTTTTCAAGTTAAACATTTAAAACATTAACCAATAATTAATCCCAAAGATCTCCATTTCATCAAGTGAAATACCCTAATGTTGAACATCTCCTAAATCCACAAAGTCGAGTCTAGTTTAAGTTTAAGTGCATTCTACATTTGCTGCAATTTGCCCATCGTCCGTGTAGTTCATAAAAATGCAATGCACTTTTTGATTGATGCCCAAACAATTATTGATTATCGTCACTACAACGACATGCAGTGAAATAGCTTCGTAGTTTTATTAAACCAGAGAATCATTAAAAGAGGATGCTTAATTAAACTGATCGTGAGTAGCCCATAAATTAAAAAAAAAGAACTTACTGGCATCTTATTGCACAACTCATTTACCAAGATGATCCACATTAACAACTAAAAACGCACGTACACAAAAATTATGATAATATTCACACTCTGTTTGTATTTACACAACACACACACGTTGCAAAAAAGAAGCCAAATTCAATCCACTTCTTGTCGACCAAAAATCAAACTAAATCTTTCCTAAAATTCTTGATTTCCTGAAGTCACCGGGTGAAAACTCGCCAGGCTGCGATTTGTTCTCTCTAGGCTGCGATTTACGATCAACTTCTCCAGGCTGTGAAATGT
>JAQIXW010002272.1:0-16037 GCA_034700685.1 Willowsia buskii | reverse complement strand
TTATTTTTGCTGTACGAGCAGCACACGTTTTAGAACGTGTGGATAGTGCTAGTTAAACTGAAGCAGAATTAATGTCTTCCCCAGCCCGCCAGCTCGCCTGCTCCTTGACACAGGTTGTATTAACACAATGCAGACATTTCATTAAGGATACGAGAACCTTTGCATTGTCTGATCAGGTGCTTGAACTCTATTTAAAGCCTTTTTCAATCCTATCACATGTTTATGTACTTTTTCATGTAAACCTGCATATGGATAGGTACACCAAAGTGTAAGAGCCCGCTTAAAGGCTGGATATGTACTAACGTTATTCATTTTTAATTCATTAATATTTTTGGTATGAGACTTGTTTGTTTTGTGAGTTGAGACTTTTATCCGTCTGTCCGCCGTATTAATATTTGTGTCAAGTTTTGCAGCAGCTCCACCGTTCCTCGTCATCATGTATTTCATTTGTACCATAGAGTTTAGGTTTATGATTGTGTTTTATGAATGTAGGCACATGTCTCTTTTTAGGTTTGCTTGTGAGTTGGACGGCAAGGAGCAGAGAGAGAAGAGAAGTGTAGTCAGAGTCTTGAAAAAAGTGTGATTGTAAGCTCAGAATTGTAACGAGCAAATTTCATTATTATTTGTAAAAGATTATTATTGCCGTTTAAAGATTATAATAAAGTAGATTATTATAATTAAAAATAACTGTTCTTTCTGTTGTTATGATTGGATAGTTTTATTCTGATTGATAAGCCATATTTGGGCACCTGCCATATTTGGGCAAATAATATTTAGTCGACGCCATGGAGGCAAGTTAGTTTAGAGATCGGGATTGCTCGAAAGCTAGCTACAGTTGACATCCAAAAGAACCAGGAACCTACTGACATTAAATAGGCATATTTGAGCCTCAACAATTTGTCAAAAACTTTTACCTTGTTGTTGTTTCAGCGTGAGAAATTTCGTAACATTGAGGAAATACTTGCAAAAATTGGTTTGTAATTTTCAATATCTCAAAACTTTATCGACTTCAAATTTAATTACAAGTAAGGAAACAATTTTAAATACTGCACTACTTAACTACTCCTCTTGTTCAGATTAGATATGAGCGCATTTACAAGTTAGATTTTTAGTGCGTCTGTGTGCTTCAAGCAGAATGGACAACAGTCAACAGTAAGATCACACCTACGTTCGTAATCGTTAACAAAAATAATTTTTAAGTGAAGCATCGTTGACAAGTTTGAAATATAAGTTCATAAAAATAATTTAAAATATTTAAAATTAACATTAATTTTATATGGTATTAGTTTGGTACAGAGCAAGAACGAACAAAAAGGCAACACTCCATAAAATTAAGTTTTCAATCAAGTTCCGTAACCATGGCGGCAAATAACCTGAGCGCTGATGATGAGTGCATCATTTGCCTTGACCCTCTTCAAATTTCCATTGCACAGGGTGGTATAGTTCAAACTCCATGTCAGCATATCTTCCATCGAAATTGTCTGATTGGTTGGATCATTAGGTGAGTTCAGTATTAAATATTACATTAAAATTTAAATCGTTACATACCTATAATTACTGCCTCCAGAAATCGTAGCTAAAAATATTTATTACTTTTAAGAGGGGATCCAGGGGGTTACTGTCCATTGTGTAATCGCGTACTGAGAGCATGGGACGCCACACCAGTGCAAATGGTAGAATTTGTCGATTCACCTGCGTCTCATCCTCACTCATCCTCCACCAGAAATAATAACAGGGACATCCCTAACAGAGATTTTGATTCTGATGAACCGTCACTGGAAAATTTTTCAAGGTCACCTTCACCAATCCCGCGTGTCTTAAGGTCAGCGTCGGCAAATACCACTTCTCCAACGAGAAGGCTCAATCAAGATGGCCAGCATTTATTTGGGGACTCTACAATCAACACAAGATAATTCTAATATTGTTGCTCCTACCAACATCATAATATCAGATAATTCTGGTCAAGTTAATGGCTCATTTCGATCTGCCTTAAATAATAATTCAATGAATATTAATAATAATGATCCCAGATATTACGATCGCATAAATAATGGCCCCAGTAATTATGGTCCCAGTATCAATGTTCCAGGTAATTATGTTCCAATGAATCATTTTCCAAGTAATTATGCTCCAAGTAATTACGCTCCAAGTAACTATGTTTCAGGTAATTATGTTCCAGGTAATTATGTTCCAAGTAATTTTGTTGCAAGTGATTATGCTCCAAGTAATTATTTTCCAAATAATTATGTTCCAAGTAATTATGGTCCCATCGGATATCAATATCCTGCAACTACCTACCCTTTTAATAATATCGGCATTATAAACAACCCTGTTAACTATGGCCAAACTCATTTCGTCCCAGCCAACATTCCTCCAAGCTATCAAACAACATTCAGCGCTGGGCCCCAAATGTTTATGTAATGATAGATACTGAAGAATTAATTATTGTAAGTTATGTATTGTCATGGACTATTCTGTAAAATAAGACAAAATAAATGTTTTAGAATAAAACTAATGCTAATCTTATTTTTAGAGCTTTCTTTGACAGAACATCAGTGTTTTTTTATTTCGCGTGCAAACACATGTTAAAATGGTAAATATTAATTTATAGGTTATCTAAAAAATAATTCATGTATTTGTAAATAGCAAAGTTTGATAATAAATTAACAGCAACTGAACCATTGTTTAAACTTCGCCATACATGTATTTTGATTTCATTTTGGAATGCTTTACTTTCACAGACCTCCAATAATTTGTTAACTTTAATTTTTCTTTGAAAACAAAAATTTTGCAA
Organism: Willowsia buskii; assembly: GCA_034700685.1. NCBI lineage: Eukaryota > Metazoa > Arthropoda > Collembola > Entomobryomorpha > Entomobryidae > Willowsia > Willowsia buskii. The sequence continues at coordinate 13,243 of JAQIXW010002272.1, read as the reverse complement.
TACGAATTTGCAGTAAAATCATAGTTGACTTAAACCTAAAACTAATTACAGGTTGATGTAGAAATTTAAAGATTTGGATAAATAACGCAATCCTTGCACTGTTCACAGTCAGGATCAATGACAAATGTGAAAGAGAGATTTCGAAATATGCATAAAAAAGTGAAATAGTAGCATGACCAATAGTATCCTGAGGATATTTAAAGATATGCTTTTCAATGTGGAAGGACTTTAAAGTCAGTCATAGATAATTTAATAATTTTTGGTTTGTTACGTTAAAGTGGAAAATGGTTTTCTTCTCAGATAGTGAGTTTCCCTTGATTTTCCAAACCGTTTATAAATTCTCTCGAAATTATCAGACCATGTTAAATATTTGGATCTATTCATACACAATTCCTTTGTTTGAAACAATAGCATCCAGTACATTACGAAAAACCATATATTATTTGGGATATAAATTTCCTTACTAAAAGTGAACACATTTTCTTTCTCTCCATTCCTGTCACTGTCATTTAATAATCCATTGTAAGGATAACAAGAAGTCTTCACATGTTAAATATTTACATAAAGCTCAATGCATAACTTCCATGGTTTAATTTACAAAGCAGATTCTATTTCGTTTAAGTCATAAAATGCGTAAAGAAATAATATGTGGAAATGTACATGCATATATTATGTATACATACACTGTTCATATACATTTAAGGCACTTACGATGACTTCTCATTTTTAGGTACTCCACTCACACATATGGGCTGATGGAATACAATTATATTTATGCAGTTGCAGAAATGCAATGAAGAAGCCTCGCTAGAAACAAACTAACCTTGACATTGTCTACGGTTCTCAGGTGCTCAACTCATTTTCAAGCACCATGCAACCCTTTCACACTCTTCCCGATTTGTTTTCCCTATTTGGTCCTACATAAATAGGTACGCTCAAATTTACAAGTCTGCACCCAGATACATATCTACACACCTGCTGTTAACTTGTCATTTTATTTACAAGTAAAAGTTTTGTACAAAACTAATCAAGAGCGTTCCTTTCATGTTCTGCATGTGCAAATTTATTTTAATAATTACTACAATAATTAGGTCCCATCGGTTATCTTATTAATTTATAATACGTGCTACGCATTACGGTTTAGAAAACTTTACTACTGATAACTAGAGCAAACTTTTATTTAAAAATTTAATTTGGCAAACAACAAGAACGACCAAAAACCCGGAACGCGATTAAAAAAGTTTTTAAAAGGTTTCAAATCAAATTTCGTCAGCATGGCAACAAACAACTTGAGCGTAAATGATGTCTGTTCCATTTGATTATGCCCTCTTCAAAATCGTGTTGCACGACAGGAAATCGTTCAAACCCCGTGTCAGCATATCTTCCATCAAACGTGTCTAACTGATTGGATTACAAAGTAAATGTTTATAATCATTAAAAATAGGATCATAAAAAATGTCAACTTGTCGTTAAAAATAACTATGAATTGATTTTATAGCGGGAATCCAGGAGGTTGCTGCCCATTGTGCAAGAAGGAAATGAGAGCATGTGACGCCATACCTGTTCGATTAGAAAATGTGGCGCTTGCCGCCATAACCGCAGAAAATTCACCCAAAACCAGGAAAACTAGGAGGGGTATCCCAAATGGAGAAGCAGTTGTGATTCCATTATGACGTAGCCAACGACTTCGTGGGCGGCAAATAACGTCATACCTTTCAAATAGAAATGAGACACCGACAATTAACACCGGGACGCCACAAAGTGAGCAACAAGTCGTAAGCCTAGGTCAGCACTTCCGGATAGACACTTCAGTTCTTCAGCAAACACTCCAGGAGGAACTCCAACGCCACTTTCAGCCACTCCAACGACTCTTACAGCAACTCCTACGCAACCTTCAGCCTCACCGGTAGCAAATCCAGGTCTACACCCAAATTCTCATCAACTGACTGTTGCACCATGACTAGGATTTTCTCATCCAGTTTTATTTCCTTTGTTCTTTCGGCTGTTGATTCAATCACTCACTGTAAATAATTCTACAAATAATTATTTTCTTAACAAAAATTTTTCAATAGCCAACTCTAAATATCTTTAAAATGATTTCAATGAACACCTAGCCATAATCCATTTTTCTACATTACCATTCGTCTATAATGTCAATCTGCATGCTGGCCTTATCCCATACAGTTTATTCATGTATGGATAAGGAATCAGAAATGATTAATTGCAAATTATATAACGGCATGAACTGTTAATAGCTGCAATGAAAAAATATATGTTAATCTTAATGTGTAGAATATTTTAAAGCAGATGATTATTTTTCCACTTTGTGTTATTTACGTATCGTAATGATAAATTTGAAATATGAGATTATTGAGGTTATCTATCAATTGTTTATGTTGTTGTAACTTTTATAAAAAAATTAAGCATAGATAAAAACTTATTTTAAAATGAAAATCATCGTCAAAAATTGTTTTATTGGGTTTTAGACATTTCATTAATTCCCCCAAAAAAATGAACGACTCATAAAAAGCAACATGAGTGGCAATCGACATTTTGTAAAACTTATTCTTGACTTCAATTCTGGGAGACAGATCATCATTTTAGCGACCAGCAGTAGTTCCCTTAATTTCAGTGCCTTTCTCGATTCTCCATCTATCAGCCATTTGCTCGGAAGCCTGTTATGTGATGGGAGGAAAGAAATTCGACAAATTATCAATCAGTTAACCTTAATTTCAAGTGATCTTCGATAGCAAGTATTTCATTTCTTTCTTTTCGACCAACCAACCTTAAATCTCCTGTGAAATTGCAAATTGACCAACTTTTGCATCTTTAAGAACCCAAAATGAAAGGTCAGATCTGAAATGAGTGGCCAGTCTGGAACAGGTCCATTACGAATTGGAGTAAACGCTTCCCTCAAAGTAAGTGACTTCAATGCCGACAACTTTCGAATGGACACCAACCTGGCGTCATCCCTCACATCCATCGCCTCATAATCTTCTCGGTTTCTGCGGAAAGCGATCACCAAATCCTCCGAAAGTCCTGTCAGCACAGAGTCCCAATGAAACGGCCCATGTTGCTCTTGTACTCGAAGACTATCCCCTTCCAAGATGATAACCAGCTTTCGGAGAATCCTCATATTATTGAACAGGTACTTCAGCCCGGTGACCATCGGTTCGGAAATGGTAATCTCTAAAGAGACAACATTTGGAAAAGTGTGATGAAGACGCTCGAGACTTCCTAATGTTGGCGTCTTCGAGTTGGCCATTGCCACTGAAAGATTCTTCAACCTTGGAAACATCGAATATTTAGTCCACTTCTCGAACGTTTGTTCCAAAATGTTCAAAATTTCCAGGGATCTCATTTTTGGGAGTTGACGTTCCAATTGAAAGATGACCTCCTCCTCAAACTCCCAACTTTGCGAAGTAATCGTCAAAGATTGAAGACTTTTCATTATTGGAAACCGCACCAGAGTTTTCCGAAGTTGTTTTGGGGATTTGTCGCCGGAAAGTGTGATTTGACGGAGGGAAGTTCGGAACTTTTCCAAAATTGTGAATATCATTTGTGGAGCATATGGAATGGTAGAATTGGCGAAAAGGCTTAAGCTGACTAGGTTCGGAAGCTCGTTTCTGATGAGTAGTTCGAGATGGGAGAACTCCAGAGGGCAGTTGAATGACAGCTTGGTCATGGAATTGGGAAGGGACAAGGTTTTGAAATCGGATGGAATCAGGATCTCTTTTGGTGTGTACTTAAGGATAAGCTCTTGCAGGTCTTGAGACGCCTTCAGAATGTTTTGGAGCAGGTTGACAGATTTCTCTCGGGAATCTCGGAACCCAAAAAGCGGGTAGTCTGAGTAGTGCACAGAGAGACGTTGGAGTTGCGGAAGTTGGAGCGACTGGAATTTTAGTGGCATCGAGCAGGAAACTGGAAATGAGAGGTCAAAGTTGATAAGCGCTTCGCCACAGGATCTGAGGCAGCGAGAGAGATGTGGGTAGTTTGTCTTCCGGAAGAATACTGGCGTTAGGTGCAGGGAGAAGGGAGGGATGAAATTGAGAAAACGAGTGGGTGACGCCATAAAGCGGAGAAAGTCATCGAGGAGCTTGGCACTCGTGGAGTCTCCAGCGTCTAAAATGAGATGGAACATGGGCAGCTTCAGTTGACGAAGGCAAATAGCTGTCGTGATAAGCCAGGATTTTCGAACGAGTCGGACACTTTGTAAATCAAATGTGGAGACGATGCCTGTGTTGGAGAAGATGACGTTTTGGAGAATCATTTCACGAAGCTGAAAAGATGGGCACAAAACAATTGTTAATTTCTCAAAAATACAGTTGATAGTTCACACTTTCAAAATTAGTAGAATTTGAATTTATGTCAACTTACCACCTTATCCTCAAACACCTTATCTGACAACCGCCTCGAGATCCCACCTTCCATTAATTCGTCTCCTGAGGGGCCGACCTTCCCAGCAATTCTCGAGCGTTTCCTCGCAACTGCGGAAGAAGCGACAGGAACACGTCCTCCAGCAGGGTTTCCTCCCAAATTAAAAGCATTCACTCTTCGATTTGCCATCTTCTAAAATCAACACACAAAGAATAGGTAATTAATTAAAGAACACTCTCCCCATCAAACGTAACTTGTCAAAAAACCGTTACATTAATTTACCCACTAATCAGTACAGGCCAGCACAAAAAAGGCGACTCTTATACTAAAGTTAACTGCAGTTGACATGGAAATTCAAAAGACATGGAAAAAATAAATTGTAATTACGACCACAAATAACCAGACCACTTTAATTGTAAATACAAGACAGAGAATTGACTAAATGAAAAAGGAAAACATTTACAGCTGAAGATAGTCACAAGTCCCACGAGAATATTTGTACATGGATGGATACTGCACCCAGTAGAGAAGCTGGGCTTATCGTGTTCAGAGAGCGGAATATTTTTTAAAGGCTCAAAGTTGGAAAAGGAGTAAGCGACTAGCAACCAATCCCTCTTGTGTGTCCAAAAGAGATATGGATTGCAGGAGAGCATACAACAGCAATGGTAATCAACTGCTACGAGGCATTTGGGGTGATTGAGATCACTGGTGACTTTCGGGAATCGCTAAGAAGCATTTATTTAATTAACTTGAATTGGATTTAATTAAAAGACAACTGAGTAGATTGAAAATAAAACGAAGGGTGTAAATTTTGTTAAGCGAGGGAAAGCTTCTGTTCAGTTATCGAAAATACTACAAACTATGATTAACAAAAATATTTTGGGATTCATTCTATAACATTCCACGTGTTACTTATCAATAATTATAGTCCGTATATCCACAGTTCCTTTGTGCATTGAATATATGCAATAAAAGTGTTTATGTAATTTTCAAATATTGAAATAAAACTCTTTTCATAAATTAATAGTTTAGAAAATTGTTACAATAATTATATGTCAGCTTTTAATCGTTATTATTAGTTATATACCAGTAAGCAAGCGCCAAAAAGACAACTATGTTTACAAAAGCTAGAAGTGCATTTCGCAACCGGCTGTACTTCAGCGCAAAAATTTTACATGCTCTTAAATTATCGTAAAGTCTGTTACAAACGCTCGGACGACCATTGTACTCGATCGACTTTTTAGTCAGTAAACACCGCACCGGAGCGTCTATTAAAGGTGGCGACTAACGTACTCTGTCGAATTTTCAATTTTACTACACAGATCTAAACATCGGTCAATATGCAATGTAGATATTTTTAAACAGTAAAACATTCCACCATAAAGTAATATTTTTGTCAAACCTTTATGCACACAAGTCAAAATATTCTCTAGAAAGTTTAAAATGCATGAGTACATTATATTTCATTCATCATTCAGACATTCTCTTCTCTGAATTTACAATTAGCATTAAGCAGTGCTGGGTTTTCGAGAGGTGTCGGAATCCTTAGTCGTTCGTTTTCTAATTTCCAGATCATACCTATTCAAAGAGCCCTGTCTTCTAACACGAGCCACAGTTTTTACCCGTGTGCTGTGTGTAGGCTTATATAAGTTCTCCATCCATAGAATCAACAGGCTTACAAACACTATGATTGCTTGCAGAACAACGATAGCAAGCACACTCTGAATTTGGATTTGGTCGCCCGGAACGGGCTTATTGGGATTGATATCTTCAACAGATAATTGTCTGGCATACTTGAAAGCCACGGAATTCCACTGTTCCCACTTATTAGCAATTCCAGATTCAGCGATTCTCTGGTACGTTTCGAACAACCAATCTCGATTCATCGTATACACCTCTGTATACCTTCGCGAGGTATCCAAAGCCTCTGGCAAAATATAACATTCCGCATGTTCATTATGAAGATCGTTAACCAATTTATTTCTAACGCGCTGCACTTCTGCTTCAACGTGATGAATCTTTCGTATGAGGACGTTTTGTGTTGAAAGATTTGCATACTCTGTGAGAGTGTAACGTCGGTCAAGAAAATAAAAGCTGGTGTTCAAGAATCCGAGTAGGTTTTTTATTTTGAAAACGGGATAACAATATTCTCTCGGTTTAATCGAAATATGATGCTCCCAAACAATTTTATAACCAGCCATCAGAATGTCTCTCAAAGTTGAAAAATGAACAGGTGCAATCGGAAGTGTGAGCAGACTTATGACTCCATTTCCGTAATAGTTGCACACCAGCATTCCTGTTAAGCTGAGAAGTAATGCCATTTTTCCGCGATACATGCATTTCGAAGACGTTGCCCCGATGAGTGTACCAAACACATCTATCAATATACGAGGACTAAAAGTTTCGAGCCTCTTAAAGGCTTCAATAGCAAATAGTGTTAAAACTGTTGCCAGAAGAATTCCCCAAACCTCCAAGTCAAATGGATTCGTCCACGTTGAAACATCAACTCCCTGTGCGAGCGTATGAAGCTTTGTGTTATCAGAACGACAATAAATCAATCGTTGATTTCTTACATCACTAAATTTTAATCCACTAAATCTCCCATACTGAAGGTAATACGAGTGGAAAACCTCTCTGTATACTACATGGTCCATAATATATTGACTTGCTATTGGTACTTCTGCGTTTTTGGTTGCACCTGGATCGCGAAGATTGATTAGATTTATGGAAATATTGTGATAAAATTGCAGGAGGATAGATGACATTATCTCCTTGTTACAGTGCCAGAAATCGCGTTTGAAAACCAAATCCCAACATGCTAATTTGTTGTTTGTGTACTTCTTAAAATAGCTAGCAGACCACACAAATACAATTGCGTCAATTTTTCTCATGTTTCCAAGTCGGAAAAGACTTCGATGCATCACCAGAAGATTCATCATAAATTTATAGAATTGTTCATCTAGAAATCCCGTGTTAGTATCGTCGTTGCAAAACCCATTGCATACGACCGAATATCTTATTTGCATTTGCTGCTTTGTAGTGACAGGATAGAGAACCAATTTAGTTGCTGGCCAGTTTATTTCTTTTTGGGTGTAAACTTTTGCACCAATTACTTCATTTCCGCGCAATACATGACTGGTTATTGCTATGATTAGTGTGAACACTCTCATTCCAAATCGTAAAAGCTGATCAATGTTTGCGTGTTCGCTTTGTATAATGATGTGAAATGTTTGCCTGTGCTTAGAACCCAAGTCAAACTCTACTCTTCCGTTAATGCAAGAATTGATCACCACAGAAATTGGCGCATACCCATTCAAAGGTACATTGCAATCCGTAGAGTTTACAGAGACAAATATTACCTCATGGTTGAAGGAATATAATGCGGTGAACAATTTCAGATAAGCGATTCTAAAGACAGGAATGCTGCAAATGCTTCCACAAATGGCATTCAGTGCATTCAAACTCAGAAATAGAGTTAGAATGTAAATTGGCTTCATTTTGAACCAATGCAAGCCTTTGCCAACATCAATCAAGTTCAATTTCAAGGAAAGTACATTAACCTTCATTTGATGTCCAGACTACTAACCTGGCCGAGAGGTTTTTGCTATTTCTATTACAAATACAGCGAAAATGTTACTCAGATAGAATTTATATACTATAAATGCGAGTAAATTTTTTGATAGGAGTTTTGATAGCAGCAACTACAACAAATACTGGTTCAAATTTGCTTGTCTCTAAATATCAACTGTTTGAAAAACTCTAATGCCTTTTTTTAGAAATATAAACTGGACTATGCCACATTGTAAAGTTTCTAGTTATGAGTTAAAGTTAAAATGCTCAAACCAAATGGAACGTGAACGAATAATTATGAATTATGTAAGAGTCTTTTATTTTTTGCACTAAACTCGGCTCAATTTAAAGTAAGCTTGTGATTGTTTAAAACGCGTAACTCACGGTCATTTCAAAAATATTACTGACGATTTAAATTCGAATTTTAATGGACAAAAAGCGTGCAGTATTCCATCACATATGTATTTATAATCCTCATTCACATTTAATCAAAAAAATATTTCTCCAAGCATGGCAACTTCAAAAATACTTGTGGCATATTCCAAATAATTGCTGATCATGATGAACTGGATTAAAACGCAAATGAATTTTTACTGCCAAATCCTTGAGCATTGACAGCAGAGAAGAACATCGTCAGAATTTTTTACTTTCATGATTGTTATTCATTTATTGCTTCAATTATGAAGGTTAACTCATACACGTGTGAGCTTTCATTCATGGGCAAAACATAGCTATATTGCTATTTTCACTTCACAGTTGCCAAGTGACCACTCGAGTCAAAAAGGGTGATCAATTCGTTTATTCGTTCAGGTAGAATATATTAATTAATATATTCCATACTTACATAAATTGTATAATTTCGGGGGGAAAAATTACATGTTAGTAAACGTACGATATATACTTGATTTTTTTCAATTCAATTCCCAGAAAAACAATCCTCTTTCAAATATTAAATACTTTAGATTCATCCTGATAATACTTTGCATTTGCAAAACACTTGCTGAAGAAGAACATCATCAATATCAGCATTGCCTCTTCATATGATAGTGGAAATATAATAATTTTATTATGAGGGTCCTCAAACACTCATTTTTTTACTAATGAAATTTTAACCACATTAATGCTGCTTAGAATATAAGTTTTGTAATATATTACAGATGGCTTTCCCGGCAGAAATAATTGCTATAGTTACACCAGTATAAGCATCAATACGTCATTTTCTACAATTAAATTAGTATTAAAATTTTATGTTTCCCTTCATCGTGCCTGTGACGAGTTTAATAAAAATTCACAAACACAACAGTTGCAACATCCATGCGACCAGTTTTATTATTCAATTCGATAAGCACAAATACAGCTCTTTTGTCTGTGCCAACCAAAACGAATGGTGATAAACTTTGTTTACGTTTGTTAAGGCGTATTTATATATTATTATTATCTCTTTATATGATCTGATTTCGAAACAAATTCATACTTTTTATCTAATTCCAAACAGCATATTAGTTAGCAACTGGTAGGCGTGAATTTGTGTCGCTCCTTTTACGCAGTGACCTAATTTTTTTATCCTATTTTTAGTCTGGCTCTTCATTGCATAAAATCTTTTGTCACAATACGTAAATCTTACTGCTCGAAAATGGACGACAAAATCCTTGAAGAATTGAAGTGCCCAGTTTGTTTCGAAATTCCACAAAGTGAAATCCTTCAGTGTGAAAATGGACACATTGTTTGTAATCAGTGCTATTCCACATTAGTGGAATGTCCACAATGCAGAATAAAATTTCAAAGAAAGGGCATTCGAAATCGAGTTCTGGAGAGTTTACTGGATAAAAATTTATTTGAATGTGCACACAAAAGTCGTGGGTGTAAAGAAAACAGTGCAAGACAGGAGAGACGTAGTCATGAGCAAACCTGTTTATTTGGGTATTTTTTTTTCAATTAATGGGATTAATTATTTTGTAACTTTTCTTTAGAATGTGTATTATGTTTGGATTTTGACAGAGAAATTGGCACCAAGCTGTGCAGTCAGCTTGGCTTTTCATGTGAAACTCGCATAAACCCAAGCAATATATCTGCATCCTTATCTCATTTGCAAACTGATCATGGTTTTATCTTGCGAGTTGATACAGAGCTCAACGTATGCATTGAAAAGATAAACGACTCTCCACTTACCAAGAAAAGCTTTTGGACTCCGATTATTTTTGATCACCGCTTAAGCACTGGTTTAATTTGGATATTTCTGAATATCTTTAATGAAGAGAATAAATGCATTTCACCTCTATGCATAAGGATTATCGATGTCAACTTGAGCAAAGTAACGAAAGTTGGTTTTGAAGCCAACTTTGTTATCAAACCAACAAACTCTGATAAGGTGACATGATATAACCAACTTGCTTTTATAATGACGATATGCACGGGATTTCTCAGTAGAAAGATTTATTTAAACTTATTTTTATGCATTTGTTTATTTAAACCTTAATTTTAGCTACCACAAATTGCATGGAGTAATCCAGTGGTTGATTTAGACCAAGCACATGTGTTCATGAAGTACCCACCAATAGGGTTAAGTATGGAAACCCTATGTTTTGGCTACACTGATGGTTCTACTGTTTATGTTGCTTGCTGTTTCATAAATGGATCTGCTGCTTGTAAACAGGAAAATGATATCCAAACCATATCAATATTTAAAGAGTCAATTGAAAAATCAAGGACAAAACCCATAGTCCTTCCATCCTCGTCATCGCCTAATTGCATTGGCAGAGATAGACTTCGACGAATTATTCGGATAGTAAACCCAAAAGATGGAACAGAAATGATGAATATTGAGCCAATTCCATATCCACTTCGTCCATTGACACAGGATTCAGCCGTAAACATACCAGATTCTATTGGTTGTGTTGCAAATGGATCTATTGCATTCGAGGGAGTAACTTGTGGTATATGTAGGAAGACACCTACAGCTGCGAGATATAAATGCTTAGAGTGTGCAAACTATGATGTCTGTGAAAAATGTGTGCAAAGTGGACCGCACATGGATCACATTTTTGCCATTATTTTAAATAAAACTCAAGGAGATTGGTTTACCAGCTTAAAGTAATTCAGACATTTCATTAAGAATTCTACTTCTAGGAGAATAAATACAAGGTTAAAATTCGATTATATTTACGGCTTATATTTTTTCTAGAAAACCAAGAGGTTGGGAGCCATTTTTCCTAAAAGAAGGTAATAAATTTATTGTTAATGTTCTATTGTTTCATATTTGATTTTATTCTTTTGAAATCGCATTACCGACTATTAAATTTTGCAGCATCCCCCAAATTGCCAGGCACGGCTTCAATGGCACCTTTGAACTGTATTAACTGTCCATCTGCAAGTAGATACATTTGTTTGATATGTGGGCCCGTGTGTGGTTTGTGCGCCAGCTGCTTTTACGCATCTTCTCTCAGTCATGCCAACAATCACCCTTTTGCTGTAGCAGATACAGCGACCAAAATGCGTACTGTACTGGATAAGTTGATTCTTAATAAGTATAATTCGTTGACATTGTAACATGTTGCAAATATTTATTGAATATTGTACTCACACATAAGTTTAAAAACAAAAATTATCAGTTAAGTATAAGCTTGCATTTAACTTTTGTCGACGTAAAAACTGCAGCATTACTAGTGAAGTGCCCATGTGGTGTCTAAAATTTGTCATTTTAAATATTAGTTTTCCGTTATGCTACAGTTTTAACGGCGCTGAATACAATATTAAAAATGTTAATCAACAGTTAGGAGCTACGGGTTGTCGATGGGAGGATGTTATGTCTATAATTCAAATCGAAATTCCATTTTCATCACTACACATGCATGGCTCATTCTAAAGCTATGACAACGACAACTTAAATTGTTTGTAAATACTTATATTTCTCTGATTAGGATTGAAGATTTGATATGATAATTCCAACAACATATTGAATCTCTGATTTTGCCAAATTATTCTGTACAAAAGTTTTGTGGCTCCCTCCAACGAATTCGAAATATATTGGTGACCGGTGTTCGTGAAGCCTCCGAATCTTTTGCCGTAAGCTTTCGAATTTTGAAATATTGTTCTTTCCTAGCATCAGTTTTTCGAATACGAGTGACGGTTTTGACCGCAACATCCTGTGCAGGTTTATACACATACTCTAGCCATAGAACCACTAGACTTACAAACATTATAATTACTTGTAGAACAACGATAGCAAGCACACTCTGAATTTGAATTTGGTCTCCCGGTACGGACTTGTTTGGATTATAATCTTCAACAGATAATCCTTCGTAATACTTATAAGCCACCGAATTCCATTCTTCCCACTTATTAGCAAGCCCATTTTCAGCAATTTTCTGGTACGTCTCAAACAACCAGACGCGATTTACCGTACAAACCTCTGTATAGTGTCGTAGAGTATCCAATGCCTCTGGCAAAATGTAGCATTCCGCATCTTGATACCCAAGTTCGTTAACTAATTTATTTTTATAACGCAGCACTTGTGCTTCAACGTGATACTCCATTTTTAAAAGGAAGTTTTGTGTTGAAAGTTTGACATATTCAAGAAAAGTGTAGCTTCTGTTCAGAGTATGGAAACTGCTTTGCAGAAAACTTAGCATATCTTTTGATTTGAAAACCAGGCTATAATCCTGACTGGGATTAACAAGTGAGTTATGTACCCAAACAATTTTATAACCAGCCATCAGAATTTCCCTCAAAGTTGAAAACTCAATGGGTGAATTCGGAATGGTGAGTAGACTTGTAATCCCATTTCCATATACGTTGCACACTAGAATGCCTGTGAAACTGAATAGTAATCCCAATTTGTGGCGATGTATGAATTTTGAAGTCGTTGCACCAATAAATGTCCCAAACACGTCTATCATTACGTTGGCATTAAAAAATCCACACCTTTTGAACGACTTGATAACTGTAAACGCTACAATGGTTGCTAGAGCGATTCCCCAAACTTCCCAACTGAATGGATTTGTCCATGTTGAGAAATTAACTCCAAGTGTATTCAAATGAAGTTGTTTTTTGTGAGAGCGACAATAAAACAAATTTTGTTTTCTGTTTTCATTAAATTTTAGTCCCGATAATCTTCGATACCGATACAAATACGAGAAGTCATTCTCTCTGTATTCTACATGGTCAATGATATATTGTGCAAATTCCTTTGGGTGAGTTTTTCTCCATGTGTATGGGTCGCGTATTTATTTATTTCCAATTCGCAGCAGAGCCCTTCATTACGAGAAGGCAGTTAATTCTGCTACTACTATTACTTTTA
>JAQIXW010002271.1:0-16040 GCA_034700685.1 Willowsia buskii | reverse complement strand
AATCGTAATCACCGAATGATGGATTGATCGCGTTTAGCAGTGATTTATATAGTAAATAAAAATACCATTTAGAAAAGAATTGCCAAATCAAGTTCAGCTTAAAATAATAATATGTTCCATAAGAAAACATGTTTATAGATGTTGATCTTTTGTTATGGAAATTTTAAAGAGACTGCGAGCTAACTAAAAGATTTATTCGTATTTTTAGAATACTTGAGCTAACCATTTAATCATGATATAGAAGCTATATTACATCTGTTCAATTGTGTTTTGCTTCAATTTTCAAAAAGTGAACGTCAGAAGATTTTATCGCCAGAGAAAGTTTGCATCAGTGGAGTATTTACTTATTATAAAATATAGAAGATGCTAATGTAGAGCTTGTTCCGGTTTCTTGTTAGGATAATAGATTGCACAACAATTAGGATAAAAAGACATCAGACTTCTTTGTCGTTTTGAACTATTGCTGCCCCTGATCGCTATCATGAATGCTATAAAATGAAATGTACAAAAATATGGGTTTCCATAATAAAAGTGCCTATATAGATATGATATAATATGTTGTCATTTACGTCTTCCTTAGAAATATAAGTGTCTTAAGTATATGTATTCTTAAGATGTGATGACTGATGACGTACGAGAAAGAAAGAAAAATAGTATTTAAATTTTATTTGTCTAATTTAGGAACTACTGACTTTAGTAATGCAAACGTAAGTTGCTTTTGCAAATTTTCCAATATATAACCAACATATTTAGTATGAATTCATGATCCATATTGTGTATCAGGTTGTTCTACAGGATTGATCTAACACTGATTAGATATTATTTATAAATTTAAATATACTACGCATTAAGTGGCGTAAAAATAGCTACATTCTTGAGTTTGCTTTTGCGTAACATCCGTTCAGCATAAAATTAGTTTAGTTGAAATCTTCCAGCTTTTATTTCGCATTCCTTACTTCATGCAAAGGTGACATTAAGAAGTTACTACGGGTTCTGTGGTAGAGTTTGTGTTAATACAACTTCATAATCTGGAATCTGTGAAAACATAATCTGTAGAGTAGCGTCCCAACTAAGCTACTTTATTTAAAAGCTTTAACATTGTCCCTCTAATAAATTGTCATGTGTATCAGTGATTTTTTATCTTGTCAGTGAAAATTTTAGAAAATTTTGTGTTATTGGAGAACGACATATAAGCGTAATTATTAGATTTTTGAATGTACCTATTTCAGTTACAAACCATATGCATGTTGGTGGCAACTTCTCTCCTAATCCTGATGAAAATCCGAAAACTTGAAAGACTGAATGGTCCATACCGACAATTTCAGAGTGAAAGAGAAAGAATGTAAGGAAATACGCAACAATGCGATTTAAAAGCTTATTATGAGAAACGAAAAAGGGACCAAGCTTCACGCACGTTTGACGTTAAGGAGCTCCAAGTTGTCGCTCACAACACAACGGACACAATCAATCTACAGAGAAGAAGTTATACCCGTCATAAATCACAGATTAGTCGGCAGTGACATATAAAATACTCTATTCTCTCCACAAATTCTACCTTATTGTCACGCAGTCATTCATAAAGAAGGAAATGCTTTAGTGGTAACCGTGAAGCGAGGATCTTTCTGAAGCATTTTTGATGGCACATAGGAAAAAAGTCATTATTTCGAAGTTGTGAAAGGAACATTCCTTTAAGTCAACTAAGGTGTGTGTGTCTCAACTGCTGCAAGTTATCCTAGAATAGGCATTCAGCATGAAACGCGTTGAAGAATGACCTGAAAAAAATATGAATACATACGAGTTTTTATTATAAATCAGTAAGGGTCATATTAAATCTTTGAGAAGACAAAACGGAATGTTCCAAAAGGACTGTTTCATCCTTCATGATCATGGGACAAAAATGTGGGATACAAATAACAAACTAACTATAACTGCTGGTGAGAAAACGATTGTGTGCTCTTGGTGGCATACCTGGCAAAGTAATACAACATAATAATATTATGGTGTTGCGATGTGGTAAACAAACAGTAATAAAAGTTCAAGTTGGCTGCGTACTTGTGTACATTTAGATAAAAGTACATGAGATTGTAAATATTCCTTCCACGAAGGTCCTCCATAAAACATGATACTGATACCTTGGACTAGCCCAGTTCCACGACAATGTATTGCTCACTGCAACATTTAAAAAAACCAGCCATCATATATTGGTTACAATTCTGGCATTTTAAGATTTCCTGAATGAATAGTTAGCTATATGAAAAATGCATGGTTCATTTCATTCTGTGTGGGTTTTTTCTCTCTAAATGATCGTCTTATTGTTATCATATCTCAGGGGGCATTAACAAGTACCAGACATGCGAACACAACACAGTCATAAACTGCTTTATGTTAACAACTCGCTATCTCATAAAATTCCATTTCTATTTATTACAATAAATGAAATGTTTCTTTTGTGTTCCCTTTGAAGTTGTCCCTTTTCTCGTCATCCTTCTCTCACGTCCTTATTTTCCAGTTTCATCCGGGACAACTTCTTCCCTCTCATTCGACTCAGGTAAAATCTCAGCTCATCAAAACCTGCCTGCCCTCACCCACTGAATCCTTCTAATCCTGTACACTTATTGTGTGCCGTATGCTCAAAGTCAAAAAGTCAGCAGACTTGTCATCTCAATAGTTTTTCCTGATGCTCATTTCCTACGCATTGTAACTTAACGCGTTTGTGTTTAACAACGATAAAAAGTTAAACCAGCGTATAAATATTGCTCTGCTTGCTTCTTCAATCCTTATAAGTAAAATGACGCACATTAAATAGTATACATAATGCTGAATGCACAACAATGCTCACTTTTTGAATGCTCACGTTGCATTGTCGAACTCTCATTCCGTACTGCATGCACATTACTACAAACGTTATACAACAATCATATATATGCATTGGTAAATGTATGGTAAATGTAATATCATCAGTGTTCAGAACTCCTAAACTCAACTACCTGAGGAATGTTGCATGCAGCGAGCCAGCAGCAAGTTTCTACTTCTTTTACGAAAGAAATGAACCCAGCTGGGGGTCCTCATGCTTTTCTTGACTCTTTTCTTCTGAATCGAAGAAGACTCACAGTCAGAGAGATAAAGAGAGAGAGAGAAGTGAAGAGAATCTCTCAAGTCTCAAGAGTCAAAGTTTTTAACGGAAGGTAGCCAGCAAGCAAATAGAGTTGGAGGTACAATATTACATGGCAGCAGCACTGCGTTTCAAGTGCACATTCATTTTTTCCTTATAACAATAATATAAAATCTATTGGTGCATGCTTTTTTATTTAAAAAAACAGAATGAAGTCACGGCTTGGGTCCATTGCAAGCTGTGAGGATCAACTTGGAAAAAATACATATCCTCTTCAGTAACATGTTTGTTCTCTGCTTTTTTTTCTTTACAATTACATTTACAACTTTTTACATACTCTAAAAGTGAGGTTAAACAACTTTCAAACGAATAATTATATTATAATTCCTGCAAGCCAACACACAACCTTAGCTAGTGTCCTTTTGTCGCCCGTGAAGTCAGGCCAAGCCACATTGGGATTATCAATAAGTTTTTTTTTTCATAAAAAAGAAAATGTTGCATGACTTTTTTCACTGACTTATAAGCAGCTCCATTATTGTTGTGATACTTATTCATGTCTTGTTACTTTTTTCGAGGACTTGTGTAAACTTTTCAACATTAAAGTATCAATGTAAATATATAATTATATGCGTGCATACCGACAGTATTATGTATCATAAAGCTTTTTGTTCATTCCAGAAACAGACATGCATTAGCATAATCTGAAGGTTATTAATTATTTTTGTGCTTTCAAGTTGTCAAAGAAGCTTGCTTACACACAAAAACTACTTACAATTAGTGTTAAAATTGTCAGAGATTTACAAAAATGCTCCAGGATGGATGCAGTATAAAAATGCTAGAGCATTAAAAAATACGAAGGATGGCATGATTTCTGACAAGATATTATAATGTGCTGTAAACCATGAGTTGTAATTTCTCTTTTCATAGAATGAGCAGGTTATTGTGTCGTAATATTTTACGACGTTTGGGAAAATATTTCATCTGAAATTTTAAATTTACGATCATTGATGACGACGACACTTTTCATGATCTTGACAGTCTTTATCTCGACGTTTTGATTCGTATCAATCCATCATTAGAATTCATGCAAAACAAATCATGCGTTTGACAAGCAACTTATTTCAGTTCTAGCTCAGATTCAAGCTCCTAATTAAAGTCAGGGGGTATATATTCATAGTTTCAAATTTTGAATTTACTAGGTATCCGATATCCGTGTGTTTCATGCAATGCACACGTATTACTTACAATAATGCAAATTGTTAATTGTTTACAAAAATTACGAATATTATGTCCAGATTGAAATATGCATCCTTTCATCCGATGAAAAAAGTCCATTTATAGCAGGTCATAATCCATGTGTGTCGAGGATATTTTGAGTGGCGTGAGTACACTTATCTTAAACAGGGGGCCGAAGTGACTGTTTCATATTTTGCGTGAAAATGGACCCTCTTCTTCCCAGGAACATGTCTAACTCAGCAATTGAAACGATGTAGGTGGCCTTTTTGTCACAGAGGGTAAGTGACTCTCAAGAAGTATCATCTGCTCTGTTCTTTTTTGACGGGTAATAATAATGCGCATTCAGAGCATTTAAATAAGTAAATTATGACCATAAGCTGCTTAAGCTATCAAAAACTTAACACAATAGCTGTATGACTTTACCTAAACCTGCGATTCTGATTTTGTAAGTGAGTAGTAGTAACCATTATTGGATCCAAGTAGTGTCCAAGTACCTGAAGCATCTAATAAGTACTAAAGCTTCTATTTTAACTTGACAACAATAAAAGCAATTGTCACAAAATTCCATTCTTTGAAAATCAAGGTGGTAGCGGTTGGATGACCATTTTACTGTCCACTGCTCAGAGTAGCTGTGTAAATACTAATACTCTAATGCTCTAAAAGTAAAAAAAAATGTGAGGGGTAAGTAATCACCCTAACGGAAAAAATAAATGCATAAATAATGGGACGGCATCTTCTTCATTGTTGAAATCAGCTTTGCAAGCAAGTAGCAAAATCCCTTGGGATTTTAAGTGTAAGCAATAGGATTATTGTTTTCTTGTGAAAATAATGATAATTACTATTTAGAAGTAGAGGCAAATACTACTTAGTTAAGGTAAACGTTCCCGTCCTCGTCAACCAATATTCTTTTTCCCTTATCAAAATTATTGCTTTCCTAACCTCGTTCCTTCATATCTTATCTTTTTATGAAGCACTTCCTATTTTTATACCTTAGGTGTCAAAATTGCAACACCTATACCATTTCTTAGCTTACAGTCAGCATTTATTCAGTCAACCGCTTAGTGTACTATCATCTACTGAAATTAGTATAATAATCGACAAAGTGTATAAGCAACAAGTGTACTGAGAGCTTTGAAGAGCAAGACACGTAAATTGCCATTTGGGATGCAAGAGTTAATGATATATGTAGTAATATCAGGGTAATTGAGTAACAAATAGGTGCAGGGTACTTTTTGATAGGAAAACAACCAATAATAGTTAGCTAAATCATTTATTATAAAGTGTAAGCACGTCAAATGATGGGAGGGGAAGGACAGTGGTCTGCTTTAAATTCAAGTAGTGATACAACTGTACATGAAATGCTGCTCTCCTCACGATGATGATGATGATGAGAGTTACACAAGTTGCATTTGTCCTGGGAAAATGAGCATGCTTACAAATAAGAATGATCGTAGTAGCAAGTAGTCAAGTGGAGTTAGTAGTTGTAGAAAGTCCACGATCTCTGTTTCGACATGATCACGGAGAACAAAATGGAATATAAAAACAAGAGTAACATGTTGTTCTAAGACAAGGCATTGGAATTCGTTTTTGATGAGAGCTCTTCATGTTCTCATACGATGAGCGAGCACGTTTAACCAAACGCAGAGACTCATGTATACATAGAAAGGTTGGCGCAAAATCCAGTCGGGCAGTGTTTCTACAACAATGGCATGCCATGATATATACATGAAAAGTACAACAATATAAGATAAACGTAGAGAAGTTTTCCGTTTTTGAAGAGTATCGTTACAGCAGCATCCTTACTCCGATTATCCATTTATGCCTTGTTGGCTGTTGTTGGATGAGTGCATAAAATGATGATTGTCCAGTCTTCGTATTACCTCATCTCACGGTATTACCTGTGAAGCCTATATGTGGGTTCAAAGTGGCTTATACATAATATGCCGCATTACAGGGATATGTACAAGGCTGTTGGATTAGCTCTAATAATAATAATAGTAATAATATGTATTATGTTATAAATGTACACAATCATATTATTTGAGATGACCACGGTGATAGAAAAGATGGTCACAGAATGAAGAAAAGGGAGTAGGTATTACAGCAAGAACAAGACAAGGTTTATGCACATATTAGAAGCATTGTTTTATGCTCCTGTCTCTTCTTGAAGCTTTACTCGTTGTTTTTGTTGACGACGATGATGATGATTATAGTGGTGGTGGAGGTAGTTGTAAGTAGTAAGTGATGGTAGTGGTGTTGGTTGGTGGTTTTGACCCAAGAGAACAAGATAGTTATCTTGAAAAAAAAGTTGAGGGTAATAGTTTGAGAGAGTCTCCTGAGACTTGTAAACATGTTTCGGAATGACTTATCACCAATAAAGCGGAATGACACTTGCCTTGTTTGTCTCATTTGACTTGTACATAGCTTCCAGTTTACTTTACATGCACTTTTAATTTCAAACAGCTTTTCTACGACGAATAGTTGATAGTGAGCACTTACCTGACTTGTCGGGCATTCATACAAGTATATAATATACACACTACAACAACATTATAGTAATACAATTTTTTTATTTATACGTCTACTCAAAAAGTGATTTGAGCTTGTATTTGTATAAATATATATAATATTAGTATTTCTCGATAGTATTATTATGCTTTTAGGTAGATAATATGCTTTACAAAACGACAAATACATCAAACATTTATAACTTACTAAAACATGCTTGGAGCAACCCGGCGAGCATGTGAATTAGCAGTCGCTCTATGATAAGCAGAAAAAAATGGAGAGTACAAAGCGTCATCATTTTATACGCTAGTCGTGCTCCTAATTTTTTTTTACATTACATGCTATTATAGTGTACTCTTCAAAATACTATAAATTTTTATGTGCATTCTTATTCGTATTGTTGGTTACATTTAACATGGCAGATAAAACTTGCATGCTTGCTTACCGGCATGTCGTCGTGAGCATTTTTGGAGACAAGATTTGCTTTCAGAAAACGAACGTTCGCATTTGTTCGCTACACTGAGAATTATTGTTTGGACAAAGTGTCGTCTTTTGTTAATCCCAAGAACGTGTAAGTAGCCGCAGCATCATCACTACTTAAACTGGTGCAGGTTAAGGCCATTTAAAGTCATATTATGAAGCGGTTTCACCATAAAGACATTCACGCAAACCAGATTGATTCTCATTTTCTCATAATTAGCGGAGTTAATACCGTGAAATTATCTACCGAATCTATCAAGTAAAATATATTGTCTAATTAAAATTGTTATGGAAATAAATCTGCTCTGGTGAGTGCGATGTTTTTATGTGAATTTAGTCGATCACCCTATGACTTATAAATGTATCAAGTATGTGGAACACACAACGATAAAATCCAGGAGCAGCATTTCAAACTTACGATTAGAGGAAAACTATTACTTAAGCCAAAAACCAATGATGACTCATGCCGCGGATGAATGCTTACATGACCAGTATTTTCAATGCTTTATTCCATTTCAGTACCCATTTTATCTTCAAAAGTCACTGTGCCATTTTAAGTTACAATAATTATTTCTGTTGTTCCTT
The DNA here is from genome assembly GCA_034700685.1 of Willowsia buskii. Classification (NCBI taxonomy): domain Eukaryota; kingdom Metazoa; phylum Arthropoda; class Collembola; order Entomobryomorpha; family Entomobryidae; genus Willowsia; species Willowsia buskii. The sequence continues at coordinate 8,119 of JAQIXW010002271.1, read as the reverse complement.
CAGAATGAGGTTTAAAAGCGATTAAATTAAATGATGAAAGCTAACTTTTGATAAGACAAACGCTTTATTCACTATAAAACTTTTGAGCTATACAAATACATAATATATTCTATACATTAGAGGTAAATTAGCGATTCCAAACTTTTCTTCAAAGCAAAGAATTAGCTGTAAACTACTTTATAAATATTTTAAATATAATTTCTACAAGTTAATGCGTCATATTGCATGAGTGAAATTTCCCAAAAATGCTAGCGTTATTTATGACTGACTAGAAGCACAATAATATGGATACCTACGTGCATTTCCCCACGCCCCCGGTTTCAGAATAGGGAAAGTTATAATTAATTAGTATTTTAAAACAATTAACCATCAGCAACTTTAGGAATATAAGCAAGGACTTTTTATTTCGACTTATAATTTCTAAGCTACTTGTATTTTATCTCATTATATATTTGCATTTTACATGTTGATGCACATGTCCCTTGGCTCGACTCCTCACCTTCATTTATGATGTCATGTCAGTTTTTCAAACAGTGTCACGCTACTTGCAGCACTTGCATTCATGACATCTTTGTACTTTGATGGATTTTGGCACCATGAAAGTAGTGCCATGCATCATTAGAACAGTAACAAAAGTATATAAACGTTGATTTTACCAGTACCATAGCAGTATATGTAGAAAATTTTCACTTTACACACTACTGCTCACAGCCTGCCTCTTCTCCATGATCTGAAAACATGAGCAACTAATCGTAAGCTATTTAGATGATAATACAATAAAATTATACGAATTTTGAAAGATTAGCAATTTGAAATGGAAGGTGTGATGTTTTTCAGCAAAGCGTGATGCATACAAGATGATGAGAAGAGACCCACAACATACATAAAATCCTTCGTTTTAAGCATTACCGGACAATTTGAACTCACAAGTGTAGTAGATGCCTATGCCTGATACATTCCTAACAATATAAAGTAATTTCTTTCTACATAATTTTGCATACATGTATGTACTTGTGATTGCAAGGATGCGCAACTAAATACCCAAAAGACGATTTAATCCATTGTGATAATACGTGATGTGTGATGTGAATTTGATGATGATCATCACGATGATTATGCTGAGCCACTATGTCGAATTGCCAGAGGGGCAGCAGGAGCAAGCAAAACAAGAGGTGCTCAACTTGAATCTCTCCCGATCTCACTCTTACTTTCCTTACCTTACACCATTTGCTTATGCCACTTTACCACCACCACCACCATCACCACTATTACAACTGACTATTCATCCACTTCATTCCACTCATTTCTTTTAAGATCAGTCTGCGAGCAGAGAAGAAGAAGCTGCAAGAGCTCATGTGAATGAAAGCTGCGAACCGACGAGCAAACTAGCCATTCTCTTCTCTACCTCGACATCAATTGAACAAAGCATGCTTATCTTGTTGTGTGCATCCAAAATCTATAATAAGATTATCCCTACATTACGTATAGGAGATCACTGTTGGTGGTGGTGTGGTGGTGCATTGTGAAATGCGCAGAGTTGAATCTCACTGAGCTCACAAATGCATTTTCCCTGCATATTATTAATACGGCTTGTGTCTACTCTGATGTAAGTCTATAATAACGAAAGGGTAGACACGCTTACGTATAATATTATATTTTGATAATTATTATTACTTTTACTTCCCAGAGACCTGCATGCAGTTAAAGTCTTCTTTTATCTATATCTTTGTGTATGTCGTTAAAACGGATTTTTTTCTGACAATGAAGCATTGATGTACATGTACGCTTACACACAAAGCTAGTCAGTCAGGCAGCCTGCGGAGAGGGCATCCTATTTGACCAGTTGTTTTCTACGAGAGCTGTGAGAGAGCGATCACAACTGAGGGAATAACCATAGGTACATATTTTCTACAAGCATGATAATGTTTTATATGTTTACGAATAAGTAGCAAGGTGAGCCATCGTTGACGCAGGTTACCATATATTTTATTACATGATTCCCTAAGCTCTTCTTCTGGCTGGTCTCTGGTCTTCCTGACTAACATCAGACCACAACACTTGAGTTCTTTTGAAATTCTGTTTTATGCAGTCCTATCCCTTCATCCTAGAACGACTCAGTTGGTAGTGGGCTGTCAAACAAAGTGGTTGTACAATTGTTAACACTCACATTTTCAAGTAGAATTCATTCTTTTCACCCTCTGTTCATGTGTTTTTGTTGGAAGAGGTGAATATCATGTAGAAATTATTTTCTTCACTATTATAACGTATGATTACTTTTGTAAAAGTTAACGGCTCTCTCTCTCCTAAAATGAAGTAACAAAGAGAGGTAAAATTAAGATATTCAAAGACAACAGTCGTTTTCCAATCTCTTCCAATTCAGTAATCTTTTATGAATTACTGTAATTAGCACAACACAAATGCTTTAAACCAGAAGCACTCAAACTATTGACATAATTGTAGGTTTTATGGTGACTGATAATTTTATCAACATATTATTATCCTACCCTGTACACACGCTTATTGTTGTTTGTAAAAGAAAAAGGAAAGGGAGGGAGCAGTAGTGGTGTGTGGTGCTCATCGTTTTGTGACAATTGCTGCTGCTGCTGCTGTTTCAACCTGGTCAAGTGGTTTCTTTACTCTGCTTCCTCACACGCACACATTCCTACAAACATTTTATACCCTTCTCGCTGAACATACATTGTTGTCATTGTCTCTCCCTCTCTCGCTGATAGTGCATCATGTAATGCCGAGATACACATATTTGTTCCAATTAAAATAAAGTCGACTGATTGAAGACATTTTGACTAGTTGTTACTATGAGATTACGTATCGTCGTCATTCCTCTAACAGTCGAAAAAAAAACTAACCAGGTAAAAAAGCTCACCGGATAAGGCAAGAAAGGGATTCAGTGGCGTTCACTTAGAGCTTGCACACACACACACACGGACACACAAGTGTATAAAAAGTATTATCTAACGAAGCAGACTCGTAGGACCTGTTTTATTTTGTGTCACAACATGTAACAGTACGACAAACACAACGCTATAGTAACTAGAGTGGTGGTAACAGTGAGAGTATGTGAATACGAAAAGAACTCGCCAGAGATCAGAGTTTTGTCTTGGATCTTTCTACCAGATTGTTTCGTGAAAACAAAGTTTCCTCAAAGGGTAACATGAGTGGATTTTCTCTCTGTTGAGAATTTGCACCGCCGCCACTGCTACATTTTGATTGCATATATTTCTTTTGCTCCTCTCTGCAAAGCATGCGTTTTTGTGATGATAATGATGCTTCATTGTTATCATTGGAAACCATGTAAAAGCAAGCATGACTATAGTTGCAAGTGTTAGTGTTGCTTTGACTTTACTATGAAGCATTGTTGATGTGTGTATGTGTTGATTGTGTGATGATGATCAAAAAGAGTTAGAAGATGCAAAGTGGGAGAAGGTTTCTGAGAAGAAAAGACGACAGCTATCGCTGAGTGAGCGGACATGTTCTCTTATCAGGAAACAAGTGTTATGGCCAAGTGAACATGTCATTATTATTTTTATTGGCCACAACAAGTACACATAACAAGTAAGTTGTATTATTGTATTCCTTGCTTTTATCATCAATACTTATGTTTGCTCGCATCAATGCTACTACTGGTAACTGTTACAATCATGATGATGACGATGTCGTTTAATGTCATTTGCTTCTTCTCCCGTGCTTCATTTACTTATCGGTATTGACAGACCATTAAAATTATCGGTTTTCTTTTCGTTTTCTGTGGAATACTTTGTGGCATGATCTAATGGAGGTTTTTAGAAGAATGTAATTTGCTTATCTTTGAGTATGTAGTTTTTCTTTTAAAAATAAGATTGTCGTCCAGGATGGCAATGCCGAGTTTTCTATCATAACTTAAATACCAGCAATCAGATAGAGTGAAATAACCAAGTACAATGAACAGTTTTATGGCGTAACCGATTATTATTTATTATTCATGACGGTAATGCAACTGCGGTTGGAAAGCGCACATTCGAGATAAGGTCATTAGGGGTTCAATATTTTTTTAAATCAATCTGCGTACTGATTTTCTACATGCTTCGCTTCCAACGATAAGTGGCCTATAAGCTCATTACTATGTTTCTTTGTTTTCTAAAGAGCCCTAGCCATTTGCAACGAGGTGCTGGACTTGGTGGTGACCAAGGGTTGAGCACCGAAGAAAGCATAATAAGAATTCAACAACTACAACCAGAAAATGGAAGTCAAATGTGAATGTCCAAGGAGTAGCATTGTCACTGTAACATGTACTTGTAATCAACCCTCCCGTTGTGCCCATACAGTTGAAACTCGACCAAGTAGTAGTAATAGTAGAAGCAACAATACTGGCCCACTATATTGGCAACATCCGATTTGCATAAACAGTGGTAAACTAGCAAAATCGATTGAGTACTCCAACAGTGATTGTGAAACAAGCCCAAACACAACAGACGACAGGAATCGCAACACTCCCACCAAGAGCGCAATGGCGTCTTGGAGACTTCCAGCAGCAGCCTGCTTGGCTCCCTGCATAAATACAAGGAGACTGAACAGAACATACTCAGAGCAGAGAATGAGATGTTTCCTCACTACCACAATAGCTTTTTGCTTAGGAATTAGTGTGGGAGCTCTGCTCCCTTTTTTCTTTCCTCCAGTTGATATACTTTCTCCTTCCTCATCACTATCTACAAACACTCAAGTCACAGAACCAATATTGATGAACATCAAAGTAGAGAGTATTCTTTCATATCCACAGCCAAAAATAGATGATGTGGAAGTATTAGTAGACACTGCACCAAAGATGGTGGATAGACAAAACATTTCTCTGCATTCACCAGTAACCTTCGTAGATAACTCATTAAGTAACATAGAGGACGACAACAGGGACGAAACGTTGGTGAAAGAGGCAGCAGTATCAACAGGTGGGGAAGATGTGCAGCTAGTTAATGGAATTTTTTGGAGTGATTGGGTTGAACGACTTCTCCCAAAAGGCTTCTCGGAGGAAGATGTTGCCAACTGGCGCTGGTTGGCGTGGAATTCCACTGTAGCAACTGTGGAAGCAGGCTGTGGCAGAATGCAAAACCGCATGATAACGTATGACAATGGGAAAAAGGCGTGTTGTCGCTATCGCCAAAACTTTGATCAAATCCAAGGAGAAATTTTCAGTTTTTACCTAAGTCAGCTCCTGGGCATAAAAAATTTGGTACCGTCCACGTTGGATGTGGTCGAGTCAAAAAGCCAGAAATGGAAAGATGTGCGGGATGAGCTGCAATCAGCCCAGTGGGTGGATGACAGGCCTGTTGTACTTACCCAATATGTAAATAATCTAAGCCCTGCTTTCATCCCTAATCTTTTGAAATCATCCACTAGAAGAGTGCATCCTCCAGATCTGCCATCCCCGCAATTTCTCCTCCAGCTCCAGCAAAGTGATCAAGTGAATTCCAGTGTGAGTGGTACAGGTGCATTTGATGAAATTAGCGAGTTGGCACAGTGGTCAGATCTGATCGTTTTCGACTACTTGACCGCAAACCTAGATAGAATGGTGAATAACTTGTATAATCTCCAGTGGAATCCTACGATGATGGAAGCCCCCGCCCACAACCTTGCCAAAGACACGTCAACTGGGCTTCTTGTATTCCTTGATAACGAGAGTGGGCTTCTACATGGCTACCGGTTGCTTGACAAGTATGAACATTATCACCGTCTCATGCTGGATTCCCTTTGTGTTTTCCGAAAGTCCACAGTGGAAGCCATACGTAGACTTCGCTCCTACGGCAGTATTCAGCCCCTTTTCAAGTCGATGCTCAGTCAATTTAAAAGGAGTCAGCTCCTCCCGATGATCCCTGACAAGTCCATTAAAGTGCTCAATCAGAGAATTGACACTGTTTATAGACAAATCCAAAAATGTAAGAGCTTATACAGTAATAAAAACATTACGTAAACCTTAAACAATTAATAATAATTAGCATGGGTAGTGCTTGTCTAGTGTCGTACGAACATTAACTTCAAACATCAAGCAAATTTTTAAGTCATTTATTTAAGTTTACTAGTAAGGATAAATTGTTTTAAAAAAATTAAACGTTTTCAAGAGAGAACAAAACAGAACGGACAGTTATTTCTGCTCTTGTATTCAAGTGTCCACAGCCAGTGTCAGTGATCAATTCCATAAGTGACGACAGTTCTCACCTAAATATTCTGAAACTCTTACAAATGTTTAGTTTAATTAAAAATTTGATAAAGCTAATTAATTGTTGATATTTATTTACATTGTATAATAGTTATGATCTTTCCTTAATTGATACCGCAAAGGAATCGAACTTAATGTCTTGATTCATTAGATATTGTCAAATGTTGTATGTAATTTATCTTTAAGCATACAGATTGTAAGTCTTTACGCATGTCAAATAGTCATGTTAAGTATAGAAAAGAAGCGCTATTGTTTTAACAGAATATACATGATGATTGAATACATAATTCAAAAAATAATCTTCCTACACTCGAAAATGATGTGCCCTTGCAATTTTATTTCCCATACAAAATATTTCACGAACTATTAAAAACATTGTATGAATGATTAGTGGTATTCAAAGGTCAGTTTTCATACTTCAAATGCTGCAATTATCTTTGTATATCACAACTTCATGAAACGTGTTATCACCTAAAATATTTTAAGGGTTAAAATAAGTTTAGAATCCATGAAAATTGTCGATAAAGCATAAAAATTGGACTCCATCCGACTCGTTTATTTCTAAAAACAAATATTCATTTGAGTAATCAAAACACTAACCATAACTTTGACAATGGTCATCCAATCTACTCGCATTATCCATATTCCATGAACAATCTGTTAAGAAAGATTAACTGTAAAATGAACGACAATATATGAGATGATATCTGCTACTGTAGTGGGTGAGTGTGTGATGCATATTATAAGAAGAAGGGCTATGGAGATTCTCGCGTGCAGTACAAAGTAAATGGGTAATACCTGGTAAAAAATACATCTACCTCTCATTCTACAGAAAAGTAATAACAATGGTAGCGCCAGTACCTGTGCATGTATAATACGCTTTCTGCGTCTTTCTCGCTCCGTAAACTTTGCTCTGCTGTGGGATGATGATGAAAAGTCTTTCCTTTCTTCTGTATCTAGTTGCATGAGCGAGCCATTTGTGTTAGAAGCACTCCACTTTGCAGAGGGAGGCTCAACACAGCAATTACCTTGTTTTGAGAAGGCGATAAATGCCAGGTAGAGGCCATGCTAAGTGGTCATTTGTGGGCTCAAGATGAAAATTACATGAACATCATCCTCATCATTATTATTATTATCATCATCGTCCAGTTTTGCAGGCGCAAACACACGATAGTATAAAGTAAATGGAGGTGGTAGTAAAAGTGGAAGATTGTAGTAATCAGGATAAAAACACAAAAGAAAAAGGATTACTAAACGGAACGGAATAAAAAGGGAAAATGTCTACCTACCTATATTGTCTCACTACCACTTTTGAGCACTGAAAACTCATTCATTACAATTACAGGTTCAACGGATTTTTGTTATGCTTTTGCCATCATGAAATTCCATACTTTTATAAATGACTTATAAAAGATTTCCATGGTTGATACGATATTGATTACTACTTCAAACAGTTCTGTTTATGTTCAAACAAGATGTTCGCAGTATTTTTTATCTATTTAGTTCATTAATCATAATATATTTATCCAGTTATATGTTTTACATACTCATAATTTTTTAAAGAGCGTCATGAATTTATTAGCTATGCTTCAAATGACCTACAAGGATTACAAGAAATTACTGACTGACTGACTACTGATTACTGACTCAAGAAATTTGTTGACCACTGGAATCTTTACTCATACAATCCTTAAATTGATGTGAGGCAATATTTAGAGAATGCAATTTAAATTTGAGCAGACATAAATATGCGCTGATTAATAAAAATATTAATCTGGAAAAATGTCTGGTTTTAAAACCGTGACGAAAAGCAATGTGTGTGACTACTAAGCATTTTACACTTTGCACTTATATATAGCATCATTAATAATATTGATGTAAAAATGAATTGACTTATGTGTATTTGGTAATTAT
>JAQIXW010002270.1:0-16044 GCA_034700685.1 Willowsia buskii | reverse complement strand
GTTGACACTGAAGTCGACACAATGAACATTTTGGTACCACTAAAACTACTGCGATTCAGTATAGTATAGAGCTCAGTCATATTATAACTTTTTGACCAGTCAATAGTCAATTCTCTATTTCTTTTTCAAAGAATCGAAAATCAAGATTTAACCTATTGACGGTTAGATCCACCTTTAAGGTTCTCGATTCGATTTTAATATTCGCGTACAAAAGTGTAATTTAAATATAAAATATGAAGAAAGGGTTTTATACGGATTTCAATTCAATCCCTATAAACAAAATAGCTACTCTTCCTCCCTATCAATACAAAGAGTGTAACAGGAATCAAGACACAGACAGAGTCAAACCTGAACATTTCACTTTTCTCACTTTCCATTTTAACTTTTCATACTACTTAGGAGTAAACCCATTCAAGTTGTCTTGGAACAGTGAAAATTGTAAATGGACAGTGAATAGCTCGACGTTTAGAAGGGTAATAATCAAAGTAATCTATGATATTTTATGTAGAAAAACTTTCAGTCTTTTCAAACCATTTTTTTTTTCAGATTCTGCACGTTTTCCTCGTTTGGGTTCCCGTCTGCTTCCGTCAACTTACTGAAATACCGCTAATGCTTGAACACGTTTCCAATCAAATTAACAGCGAAAAGGGTCTAGGTCCTAAGGCCTATTTCACTGTCTTATACAAAGTGTTAGCCTCCACCTTACTTACACTATTTATTTGGAATATGTCAACCCGAACTACCGCTATTGAAAACGTTTACGGTTTGGCATGCCGAGGCAGTGAAATTTTCTTTCCTTCTAAGGATTCACTCAGGGGAAAGGAAATGGGATATATCAAACGGAATGCACATGTGTACCTGACGCTACTTTACATTGGGAACATCACCCAATTCGCATTTTTCATGATTTTCACAAACAACCCAGGCGATTCAATGTCTAATCCAAAAGAAATGTTTGAATTCTTAGTGATTGAAGGGAGAAAGCGCTTGTTGTTGAAATCTGACAATGCAATTGACTATTACGAAATGACAAATTTACTAATAGGGATTATGGCGTGTATAATGCGGCTTTTACACATTTTAGTTTTTCTTGTCATGCAAACATTCTTCATTGGGACGCTCCCAATTACAATATGGCTTGCAACAAAGGGATTTGAAACATTTGTTGAAGAGTTTTCAAGAAATATGAATTCAGTTAGCAATCAGAGCGTTTTACTTTATGATTTTCGCTATTTAGTGACAAAATACGAACAGCTTCGAGACTTCTCTATTTCTGTTAATTCGATTTGGGGTGTGGTCAATCTTGTTTGTATTAGCTTTCATGGCATCAAAGTTATCATCATTTTGAATGATTTGGTATCGCGTGGACATTTCTATGACGTGTGTGCTGAAATACTAATGCTGGTAGTGCTGGCAGTTATGGTCATAGCTTCTGCTGAAGTTTACAGAAAGGTAGCGTAAGATAAAACATTTAATGTATTTAATGCCAAAATGTAAAGCCACAAAATAACCATGTTTTAGCACTTGATCGTCTTAATCTCTTAAATGCGTGTACCATTTCGAATTATACTCGGACTAATTTGTAATCCGGCTTTTATTGTAAAGGTGGACAATTTTAGAGCATGGCTAATAGACAGAAAAACACGCGAAAAACTCAATAAAGTAACTGATCCTGGCTATCAGGAACTTGGCATGCTTGTAAAGGAGCTGGAGTCCGGACCTATTGGAATTGGAGCGTCAGGCTTGTATAAATTGAATTATGCTTTTGTGGCCCAAGTAAATATGTAATACCTATAATGTGCTTTATACATTTTAAGTGTCGACACGTTGTTTGACTGTGACAGATTTGCTTAAGAATATGTGAAAATGTTATGTACTCTCTATAATTTCAGGTACTGACGATCGTCATAACGTTATTTATTGTAAGCTTCGAAAAATAACTGGAACTGTTTAACGTGGACAGTCATCAATGACACTGAATTTTAAAAAAGTGTACAAAATAGTAAATTTTAAATCGCATAATATTTAGTTTTAACATGAAGTCCTTAAAACACTTACTTAAATTTAATTAACACTTAACATTAGAAACTGCGAACATTAATGTTTTTGGTTTACAAGAATATGTGTGATTTAACATTCTCAGCATATAAGGTAAACTTACACTCTATGCTCAAGGGTAAATTATGATTATATTTTGTCCTTAGATACACTTAATTGGATCTGACTCTTCTTTCTTATCATTATCAGGGTCAACCTTTCAATCTGAAAGTTTTAGCCAAGCGTGAATGTGCCTCTCAATGATTCCCTCTCCTTCATGTTTCCTTTCAATCAGTGCATCCCTCATTACTGGAAGTTCATCACCCAATGCAGTGGCGACATACTCCTCTAACGGGCTGTTGCTGTATTCCTTTTTGGCGATCTCATAATTTGTCTCGCTTGATCGAAACGGCCAAGCTGGATTAGACTCTTCACAATCACAGTTTTCTTTCTGTGACAAAATTTGACTGGCAGTGTTATTTGCTACATGGATAATACCCGTACTGGCGTCTGCTAATTGATAGAATATTCACAACAATAAAGAATAACTTAAGAAAAATCTTTTTATCTCGTATCAAAACAAACAAAGGTCATAGAATTCCTGACATAATCAAATACCATTATGTTCTCCTTCTTCTGCATCCGGTAATGTTGGAAAATGTTCTGACTTTTTCCTGAACAGAAAAGTAATACTAACTTAACTTATTTCGAAAACTTCATCCCACATATTATTCACGGAACTGGTAACTTGAAAAACGTTAATATATTTATAGAAAAATAATTACAGAAAATTTACCTCCATTTAATCGCTCCAGCAGCAATAGCTGCACCAAGAAATACGCCTTTGAGATTGGCGAGCTGTGAACTTGGAAAAGCTCCGCTCATGATCACGAGCAAGTGGTAATTAGCAACGAGCATATGATTCTATGTTGTGGTTTTTATGACACTTGCTGTTTCATGGAATACATATTATCTGTTGGGATGCGGAATAAAAATAGATAACGAATTAGTGTCATTAACCTTTGTTTCAGTGCGCATATTGCACATTACAGAAGTGTTTTTCGTTCCAAGTAGCAAAATAGGTTTTACGATTGTGGCATTCCGATCCATTAAAATTGTTTAAAAAAAGTTAGCGTGGATATGCTAACGAGCCACGTGATAATGAAATGAGTCATGCTAGTTGTCAATAATTTTTAGTCATCAGTGTCTATGATGAGGCAAGCTTCTATTGATAAAAACATATTAGTACTATAATATTTTGTATTTAATATTACAAGTAGACAAATACAATATACAAGAAAGTCTTTAGTCTTTCTAAGCTTAAAAAAATCCATGTTTTAATGCCATGTAAACTAAAAAAGTAAACTGAATTTTAAGCCTTACTTAACATTATAGAAAAATTTAGAAATCTTAAGGATATAATAATAAATAATTTGGACTAATACATTTTTGTTGCACAGACGTTGCTTTTGAGTTACATTATAATTCATTAGTCTGAATATCAAAAGTTTGTACTATGAACCGTTCCTCTTACCTTAATATTCTCTCCATAAAGAAAGAATTTAGGTACTTGAGGCTTACCCGTAATGTTTTCTCTTTAGTGAGTCTGTCATTTTAAATGAAGAAAAATCCTGACAATGTTTTATTTTGAATCTATTGCAAATATTGTAATAAGGAAATCAAGTCCTTGGCACAAGAACTGTGGTAATGTTTTCTTATCAATTTTGAAAAATGGGTAAGCTGCTTCCAGCGTAAGAGCCTTTGGACAACTTCTAAGAAATTTGTGAAGCTCAGTATTTCTTCGAAGCAATTTTTTCCCGCATACTACAAATGACCGGGACACTTCAGAAAACTCTCCAATTTTGTATGATTCCATAAAAACTACCTGACATGAAACCTCTAAACCGAGGATTGCAAGTAGACCAGCAATAAAATCAGTCATTATAGCTTCTGTTGCTGCAAATAGAGCGTACGTCATACACAAAAATGTAGTCATCAACACTACAAAGTGATACGTAATTTTATAACAGGCTAAAATATCATTCGTCAATACATTTAGCAAATGAGCTGTTCTGTACAACTCGATTATTTTAGTATCACTAATTATACCAAACCTCCTGCTAACTAATAAATGTTTCCATCGCATTATTTTCCGATCCCATTGAATTCGATGAATACATACTGGCGTAATACAGTCAATGCAGGTTGCAACGACTGTCGATGAAACCAATGGTATTTGACATAACCTGCACACTATACTGGTTGCCACAGAACACGCCCAAAAACAAACAATAAATATGGGAACACACTTTAAATTTAGAGCAAACTGCAACTCAAGTACTTCCTCAGCAAAGACGTAAATTGGATTGAACTTCAAAACAATTCCCAACGAATTGAGTATTGGAAAGAAAATGGAAAGGATCACCATGAACCGTGTCAGATCATTGTAGCTGTGTTCATTACGTTGACTTCTTTGTTGCAAAAATTGATGGATGGGATCAATCTGCGCTGTAAACCATTTAAAAAGTTTTATTATAAATTATGCAAATATACACATATTAAAGCTAAAACAAAAGTTTATGTACAATACTAACCTTGTATATAATCATTGAACCGGAACAGTTGATTGAACAAATATATAATTTGATTACGGTACTCAATCAGTCTGGAGTTTACGAATACAAGCAGACATGCTAATGTAGCCACCATAACACTCACAATATAAAACAATACAAGATTCACGTTTTCCAGAACGTTTACATCGCGAGTAATGAAACTAAAAGACGAGATATAAAATATGAGCAAAACCGATATAACTTTTGCGGCAAGTGCAAGAGTTTTTAAAAACCATAATGCGTAAATCGGTGGATGTTTGAAATGATTCGTTTGACGGTCCCAACTAATTGACGAACACCAGAGGATGTATGTGCAGTATAAGTAGTGATACCCCATCCAATTTCGCATAGTATTAGTCAGCATTTTGACTATTCAATTTAAGGTTTCTACTGCTAGATAATACTGTAAACTTTGGTTGTGTTTTAAGCATAAAATGAGCTAAAGATGGTTCATCGGTTATAAGTAATCAACTATATGTCAAATAATATATTACTTGCGCAATCTTGATCCTACCACCACTACTGGCTCTATGATTCAACACAAGTTATGTCAGAACTAAGAACATTAGAATTAGGCAATACCAATACAATATGTAAGTGGGGTTTGGAAATTATTCTAAATTTGTGCCTATTAATAATGTTTAGACATTTTGAAATGGAGGTTGACTAGATAGCACAAGGCTTTTTTAACTCAATACCATAACTTACCAAATATACGACGTCAAATTATTTGTCGTGTTACGAAAAAGGCACACGAAAATTATAATAAACAGTGTTAGTTTCTGCAAATTTAAGTTATGAAATAATAAAACAATATTTCAAAGGTATATGATTCCGAAAATAAACTTTGTAAGTATTTGTTGGTTGGCACAATCTGTCGTTTTTTGTCGATTTGACATTATGTCATTTATCACACATTTTTAGAAAAATCAATACAAAATTGAGATATACAGCTTAGATAATATATACTTGTTTTGTTGGTTTTATAATTTCCTATATGAACGTTGTATTTATATAACAGCGTATGTAACTGTTCTATCGGTACATATTTTCAACGGTTTTGAAATAACATAATACAGTCTGAATTCTCCAAAGTTTTCATGAGCATTGACACTATACACAAAGGGTAAAAATTTGATTAAATTCGTCCAATCAAAGTAGTCACATAACATAATCCATTATTTCCGCCTGATATATTTTTGTTTTTTCTTCAATTCAGTACTATTTTAACATTGAATGTTTTTGTGACTTTGATTGGACAGATAATAGGTATTTATGTATTAGTTTGCTTCATTATATGTAAATAGGTCTGCCGTTGGAAAGTAAAAGGTACATAGAATTTTGTGATGTGGTAGCTGCCAAAAATGTACCTAAAGCTGTAATGACACACAAACAATTGTTGGTAGCATTTGTTGCTGAAAAGTATTTTTTTAAATTTTGCTAATCAATATAAAGCCTAGTATGTTAGGTGTTCCTTCCCTAATTACATAAATATATATATATATAATACCTAGTACAATGAATTGCTCAATCCACTTTGAACTTTTAAATATTGTTTATATGAATTATCGTATTTAGTTATGATATTGTCATCGTTAGAAGTTAGTAATGTTAACTAAATGGTAGCTTGAGAATAGACTAGTAGACAACAGTAGGTAATTAGAGAGAAAACAAGTTTCACTTGTGAATTACTTGTGTATTATCAAATTAATAGTCAAAATTTGAGTATTCATGTAAACTAGCCTAATTTTAATTGAATGTATAGATTATAACTCCTCCTTATGATACTTTACTTGGTTCTGTTGTTCTGTATATGTTAAGTATGCATAGCCTTGGGCATTTGATAAACATGCAGTATTACGGTTCACTTTGTATTTACTCAGCAAAATTGCCTTCCTGTATTCATTCCAATTATATGGTATATTTTTAGCATTTTATAAAAGGGAACTTAAAATTATTTTATTAATATTGGATTTAAAATGTACATACAGTCAACAGAAAGAGTTTGATTAATCATAACATTAAATATTACATTGCCGACCAATTGGTTAATTCTGAAAAAAACTCGCAAAAGCATAGATATTTGCAAGCTTAATAATTTTCGCAACTACGTTTTTAATGTGTAAACATGCTACCAGGAACACAAAATGATCACAGTTTGTTTACTTTCAAAACATTGCAAAATCTCATAGTGCTACCAAAGCCTTATCAAAGATTCAAACTATGTACTTATATCACTATATCCAAGTTTACTCAGAGTAGATATGAGTTATCAATCATGAGTCATTGCACTGCCTAGAATTATGCGCAAAAGGCCTACTGACTGACCTTATATTTTCTTTATTTCTTAAAATTATGCATGGAACTATTAATTTGACCAAGGCTTTATAATTTATTCTAAACCACAAATTCTACTAATCCACAGTTTACAGTATAAAAGAACGGCTGAAACCCAAATCTATAATAAAACTGATCAATTCTAACTCAACTTATATTGAAGTTTTTCGCAAGCGCTTCAAAGGTTACCGAAAAATCAGCCATGGACACAAACGAGCAGTAAGTTACCTTAATTTGAGTAAAATACGAAAGTGGTTTTATTCAGCCAGACCAAATTTTCCAAACACAGAATTTAAGTTGGTTTTAAAACACCTTTGTAGATCCAGTGAACCAGACACTGACAAAGAGTACGACGATTTAGATGGAGCTGGAGTGAGTCGACTTGCACAAACAACCAAAAATGTTGTATCTGCTTTACCACCAAGGATAGACTTAACGAAACCAAGCTCTGTGTATCCTTTCCAATCCAGCCAAACTAACCGTGACATTGCAGCAAAAGAATACAGTGACAGTCCCGCTGAAAAATATGTCGCAACAGCACTTGGAGATGTGCTTCCAAACATGAGAGATGAACTGATCGAAAGAAAAAATGAAGGGGAGGGTATAGTCAAAAGACATCTAAAAGCCTGGTGGAATTCCGACAATTGGCAGGTTGACCCAACACATCTATTTAAACTTAAGTATGATGCTTCAAATCGCAAAGACGATTGTGTGGATTCTTTGGACAATGTTGAGTACAAATATGTGTCTGGGTTACAAATATTGAGACTCATAATACTCTGCTGTATTTTAGCATTGGGATGGGTGTATTTCTTTATTTAATTTAAAATAAATGTTCTTAATTACATAAAAAAGCAAAAAGTTTTAAAACAATGATTTTCATTTTTTTACAATTTTGCTTTCAACTAATTAATTTAGTTTAGGCATGTTCTATAATCAAACTGAATCAATGGCAAATATTGTAATTAGAAAATCAAACCCTTGTGAGAAAAATTGTGGAAGCGTTTTCTGATCCACTTGAAAAAACGGGTAGGCCGCTTTTATAGTAAGATATTTAGGACAGCTCTTTGAAAACTTGTAAAAGTAAGACTTTCGTATAAACAGCTTTCGACAAGAGACCACAAATGTTCTTGACACTGTTGTAAAGCTTCCAGCAGCAAACGAAACCAAATACACACTCCCAAAAGTCATTAGTAAACCTACAACTGCCAGAAGCGGTGCAACAAAGTGAGAATCAAAAACCGCTTTCCTAGCTGATGTAAGTCCATACGACATACAAAGAAATACTACCATCACAGCTACAAAATGAAACGCTATCTTCATACTAGCTAGCACTTCATTAACAAATGTATCTATCAACTGACAAAGTCGGTATAAGTGAATGGCTTCTATGTCAGTGTAGACACCCAACTCCTGATTATACAATAAATATGACCACCCACGACCACACCATTCTTTGTGATATACATCCGTTGGGGCTATTAGCTCAAAACATGTAATGCCAAGTGAACTGTAAAGTATTAAAATTTCTATTAATTTATGAACCTCCCCAACTGCAACAGACGCCGCCCACCAAGCTAATACAAAAACTGGTATTTTCCTAAGTTCTAGTGTGATTTCGAATTCCAAAATATCTTTGGCAAATACATGAAAGGGTGTAAAGTCTAGAACAAGACCTACTGAAATACTAATTGGCATCATGAAACACACTAAAATTAGTATTTTGGAAATTCCTTCAAACTTTTGTGCAGCTCTTTGTTGTTTGCGTTTAGTACTGCCTCCTCGTTTATCCATATGTGCTGCAAAAATTTATGAAAATGTATTAATTTACATGCTTGGAAACCAATTATGTAGGGAATCAAAAATATATACATCTGTTACCCTGAATGTAGTCACTGACAAAGAAGAGTTGATTGAATAAGTATTTGATTTGGTGACGATACTCCAAACTTCGACTACTAAATAGCAGTGCCAGAATGAAAACATTTGAGAGCATCAAACCCATAATGTAAAACAGTGTCTTATTTGTTTTCACTAAGATTTGTTTATCTTCGTCTGAAAGCTTTAGCGATATTGTGTAGCATGACATCAGGAGAATGAGTCCCCATCCATAAAAACTCAGACACATGAGTGTCCAAATGGCGTGCCATGGCGGTAAAACGAATTGCTTTGTTTTTCGATCCCAGCTTAAAGTTGAACATCCCAGGATATAGGTACAGTAAAGTGAATTATAGCCAATCCATCGCTTTAAATTCTTCGTCAACATACTGTTTTACTTATTAAGAGTAATATGGAAAAATTTAAATCATAGAATTATAAACAACCGAGTCAAAGTTTTTCCAGGATTTCGTAGATATCTGACTAGACTTTTAACTTTGCAACGCCAACGTTTTATGTCATTCATCATAAGATATTTTTTAATGAATTTTTCTGTTATGTATTAAAATAGAAAATCGAAACTAAGCAAAAAACAAATAACTATATGGGTAAAGCTTTGAAACTTTTTATTACGCCATACCTTAGATATTTTTGCTTGCATAATTTTAAAACCAGCATACCTAGGTACTTTGCGTGGTCGAAAAAGTCTATAAAAAGTATTACATTTATAGGGTAGGCGTCAACGTAGGTTACTTCAGTTAATTTTGTTTTACTTGATAAAAGAAAAATAAAGGCGTATTATAATCAACGGATTTAATAAGAGATATATATGTAAAATGATTTACTTTTTTTAACAGCTCCTTTCATTGTGCATTTGACAATTCGTTATAAATCTAAAACCATAGACGCATTGTGACACACCCATGACTTGAAGCGAGTCCTATAAAATGAACGAATAATTTTTTAAAGACTTAAATAAGTAAATAGATGCCTCGATCCATCCGTTTGCCACTTATATAGTGATTGTGATTACTGATTACCGTGGCTATGTATAACACAAAAGAAAAAGAAAGAGTCAAGTTTCGAATTTTATTTAAAGACTTGCCATTAAACGCAGGACAATCATATTTTTTACTAAAAATTTCATACAAGCAACCAGGGCAACGCCCATAGTCAAATTTAAATACTCACGTGATGCTATATTCACGTGATTTTATATTCACATGTCAAAATTAGGTAAGAATTATAAATAACAACCTTTAACGAATTCAGCTCGTCATGCATTTATACTTTATTTTTGTAACTTTACTTCAAATTTATGCAATACAAGCCTAGCCTAACAGTCACGTGCTAGATTTTGAATCCAAATGGAGATATAAAGTCGCAAGTGAGCTTCTAAAGTGCCATTGTAAACGGCAACTCGATAAGTAGTTTTAAAAATTCATGGAAAGTGATAAACTATAAGTAATGTACTTGAATTTTCTGCTATGATGCTCAACGTATTATTATTTGTATGTGATTTCTACTTTTCATTCTAAAGAGAAAATACTAGTTAAAAAATTTCCTCTCAATTTCATTTAAACATTATGAAGCTATATTATAAATAGGTAGTACAATAACAGCTATTTTATCGCAAACTATGTGTGAAAAGTTTTCATAAAAAATAGGACAAAATACTCACTATCAGTTTCATTCCATTTGATCAATGAATAGTCAGTTTATTTTATGTAGAATCAATACCTTAAAATTTATATAAGGCTTAACAAAAGATGCTTATTTCCAGAAAAATACGCTTTCAGTATCATTGTCGACTGGCAACACATGATCCACAACTACTTTGCGAAGTTTTCCTTTGGACGCACTTTTTGACAAATCCATTGCCGCTGTCAAAGCCCATTGATTAGTTAACGTACGCCAATTCCCTGCTGTTGGGTTCTCGTCCATAAACGCTTTAAATGTTGCTTCCCATGATGCCGATTCAGACACAAAATAAATCTCTCTTTTCTGCTTTTTAACATTCTCCTCAAGCTGATCCGCAGCTTTAAGATAAGTTGCATTCAGAATTCGAAGTGGATCTTCCTGCGATTCCATCGCTCTTCTTAATTTATTACCTCCACTTGCTGGTATGCAAAGAAGCTGGCATCCACTTGAACTCATATCCGACTCGTTCAACTCCCACTCAAACTTCTCCAGCGCTACCATTTTAGCAGCTCGGTTGAGAATCGTATACATTCCCACCTCCACCCCCAAAATCCCAACGGTGACCAGGACCACAGTGGGGATTTCTTTTAAGGGTTTTACCAACACATTGATTGCCGCAAGAGAAGCTTCTGTCAGCAAAAAGCATTTGGTAAACTGGGCCAGATGGGCGGAGTTACGTAGGACCATCCTGTGTTCAATCTGGAACCAGGTTGGAATAACAATTATCGTTTGTTCGAATACCCTGCCATAATTGTCTGCGTATTCTTTAATCCATTTTAAAAGATCATTAATCGATTGCTGCTCTTTGGACATTTTTTCAGGATTTTTTTGGTCGTATTGCTTTCCAGCTTTTAAAATGCATGAAAGAAGTTGGTCTCCAGAACTCATAATTTTGGAGGGATACGAAACCGACATGCGGGTTGAGGAGAATCCCATATCCAAATTTGTCGACTCCATGGGTACCGATTGACTAGAGTAGATTCCCATGACGATATCCTTTTTGGTGAAGTAAATGCACAAGGGGGGAGAGCTTATCGGGGTTCCAGCTTCCTCCTCAAATAAATCAGAGATGTACATGAAGTAACTGTCCAGCTTCTGGACTAATGAATCCTTCTTGTCCTTTCCAAGACCCTCGGTGGCATGCGCAACTGCATCCAAATGTAATTGGAGAAGTTGTTCTTGACTTTCTACTGTGGACCATTTCTCCATGTAACTTTTGTATTTGGAGATGAGTGGGTCAGTAATGGACTGGGGATGATTTGGAGTAGATCCTTCATGGCTATCTAGAACCACTGTTGTGACCTCATCTTCATTTGCGGATGGATCCTCTCCCTCTGTGGGATGAATTTCTGGTGCAAGCTCCTCCACCTGAATAAATGTTTGAAAGTTATAAATTAAGTGAAATCAAAACACAAATACTGAATGAGTGCTCGTATGACGATACCTCATTTTGGGAAGCTTCATCATCAGAGTCATGGCTAGCTTTTGATTCCTGATTCAGTTGGATCTCAGGTTGTTCTGAAATCAGTTCTGAATTTATTTCAGTGTCCATCGCTTTGAGTCCTTTGTTACACTACTATATAAAGTTAGAATAATTAAGTTGTAAATATTTACAGATTTCGTGTATTTGTTGGAAAGAAGAGTACAGTTTTTCTAAACTGTAACGGAATTGTTGAAATATGCACTAGTATAGTTTAGCAGTAGTAATTTGTAATTAATTAGGAACTAAATTTATTCAGATGAAGATCTGTTGGTTAAGTACTGATTTTAATGTATATTTTATCTTTACTTATTGTGTCATATGATAACTACGCGCCTATACTGAAAATAGGTGTTATGTCATCATCTGGGTACATAATAAAGTGTATTATGATTATGTTCATTATATTGTGATGCAATGCATGATCATGATGCGCGGATTACGTTATGCTCAACGTTATCTGGAATCTGGATGAGTAAAAAAGATTTATTAAGTGATAGTGATAACAAATGTTACTGGTAGAGCGTGCAGAAAGGTAAACAGGATAAAGAATTATCAGTTATTTACAAATCACTTAAACTGATCATTAGCTGTACGCATAATATGTTACCATGAATGAATTAGCGCCAATATATTCATCATTTTCAACTGAACTTTGTAGTGATTCATTGACCTCCTATGTAACAACCATCAAAGGCTTGGTTCAATGTTTAAAGTTTGGAACATAACTTTGCGGAAATCGTTGGGAAATGAAATATGTGTACATTTTAAGTAAATGGAGCAAAGTGCTTATATTAGACCTATCTACCCATATGAATAAAGTGAATATTTTAAGAGCGAATACTTGTATGCGTCTGTATAACTATATTATTGGGATGACGATCGGTTATTAGTTCTACATTTTGGGACTTCCACAGAATATTTTCAGAACTGTTATAAAATAAAATGCTGTTTTTTATTGAATGCAAATTACAATGTGGTACCAGGAGGTGTTT
Organism: Willowsia buskii; assembly: GCA_034700685.1. Classification (NCBI taxonomy): domain Eukaryota; kingdom Metazoa; phylum Arthropoda; class Collembola; order Entomobryomorpha; family Entomobryidae; genus Willowsia; species Willowsia buskii. The sequence continues at coordinate 3,001 of JAQIXW010002270.1, read as the reverse complement.
AACATAAAATGAACTACAACTACAAGTTTAAAAACCCTAGCCCTAATTCTAAGTAAACAGTAAATAGTTTACAGCTTGTACAATGACCTCATTTACATACTCAGCAAGACTTTCACGTTTAATATATGCATTCGACAAAAGTATTCGTAACTCAGTACAACTTCGCAGAACACGTTTTCTTTTTCTGATTGCTACTTTATAAAAAATGCTTTCTTCAGCATATCCTTTCCTATTAAGCATAAGTAGCCTTTTTACAGAAATCGATTCATCTCTCAATGCAGCACCTTCCCTCATGACGTACTTTGCACCCAGCATAATGAATACAAAACCCATAACAAAGTTGAGAATAACTGTTATTGGCAGTTGACCAAAACTGCGCAAAACTGTTCCTAAAACTAGAGAAAGTACGACAAGGCCTATTCCAAATAACAACGGATACATGACATCTGAAAATGTGCGGTTGAAAATTTTGTTCAAGAGTAGTTGTTCCTGGTAGTTTGGAAGGGCATCTCTAAAGCCAAGTTGGTTTCTCAATAGACGTTTTCTGAAAGAAAATCAGTATACATAATATTAGGTATGTAGAAAGCTAAAATCACTAATAAATATTGTAGAGTGACAAGTGACATTCCTACCTCAATAGTGAAATCCACTCCATTGCAAAGCCATTATAGCAGACGGCAGGAGGTATGGGGAACAATGCAGCGTAAATAGCCATATATGAAAAGACCAAGTCGTTAATAGCGTAAAGTATGCCAAAACAGGGATTGTCATATAAATCTGGATTCAGGTACTTTGCTGGCCAATATCGTGTGCTGTGCCTAGACTGAAGATGAAGTATTAGGGGAAGAATTGGCTGAAAGAAGACAAAACTGAGACAAGATGAAATTAGTTTAGAAAGCCAACTTTCAGTTTTTGACTTGAATCTGTGTTTTTTAGCGGATTTTCTTAAAAAATTTATGAACGTCGCAAGATCTTCTGCATTGCATGAATTCATAAGCATTAGAAGTCCGCTAATGACTCTTGTGAATGAATGAACGTAAAAGTTGTTAAACTCTTCTTCAGAAACAGTTAGTAGTGTAACAAATTGTGCCTCATGCATGAGGTAAATGCAGTCGAGTGTGTAAAACAAATATAATAGCCACCAGATTATTTGTCTTATTAGACATGAAGGTCTAATACAGTCGGTATGGGAATCATACTCAAATTGGAGAATGTTAAGAAACTGGCCTGTTTTACAATGCCGAAATATCGCATTGTCCCAAGTCTCATGTTTGGGATTGGCAAGAAATGACATTACGATTCTCTTCATTTTCACCTTAGGTTAACCCAATTCTCAACTAAGACGTTTTACAAAATTTCTTACAGTTGGAATATCAAAATGTTATGTCTACTTTTATGAAACTATTTAAATGTTATGCGTACCCCACTGGACATTCGGCTACCTTAATAACTCGGCTCAAAAAACAAAAACAACATGCGTAGAAAAATAATTTAAGAATTTTATAGCTAATTAATATTGGATAAAGTTTATAAGAAGTTTTATGTAAGAAAACTTACTTGGAAAGTCTGGGTTTTGCGTGTCTAAAATATTGGAATATGTATGTTTATATATAATGGACCCTTTTATAATTCTTAAGTTTGTAAAATTGGTATTAAGTGATTTTTATATTTTCAACCTAAATTATTAAAAGTATATTTTATAGTTACATAAACTGTTTTGAAGTACTGAAATATTGTAGACTTAATCTAGTTTCGTTAGTTAGTAGTTGCCTAAATTCAGAACTGTTCCTATTTATTGTAAAAAGCTACCCATTCTGTATTTGCTATGTATTGCTAGTAAATCATTGCAAAATAAGATTAGGTAGCAAGTTAACATGGTTAAGAAAAGTTCGTAATTTTGGTTAGATATTTTGTCTGTGCCATTACATATGTATGTGACATAATATTACATATTTATTAATTTTGGACCAGATATTGTTTGAATATTACTGTTTTATATGTCGTTGTATATTATTGTTAGATAAAATATTTTACGCTGTCACGTTGGGTACCATGCGTCCAGTAAAAATATTTTTTTTCTTAAACTGTAAACAAGAATTATTGTTTCAATAAGGGTCAAGGGTAAAACAAATTTAGGATATTGGGCTTCTTCCGTGCTCACGTGACTAGAATTCATTTGACACATACTATTATTAAGTTGATTTATATTTAAAATCGCAGACGTGATCAAATAAATGAAGGATATCAATTTAATTTTAAAATTAACTGAACCCTGAACAATGTTGAGACTTTTCAGTTTTACAGGGTATTCGGGTGTAAACACGATTTATTAATTAGTACTGAACCTACGGATATAAGAAACGGCAATGAGGAAGAAGAGGGAAGCACCACATTTTATATCTTATGTTGTTTTGATATCCTAGGGTATTCAAATAAATTCGACAGCCCACATTTTGTAGATTATTCACAAATCTTCATATAATTTGATTAGTGTTTTTATTCTATTATTAGTTTATACATAGTATATACATATTATTCAATTTTCATTCTGCTGTCTTATATTGCCCTGATGAAGTGCAATATAAGTGAAGTAAACATTTTAAAGTCTGGAATCCAGACTTTAAAAGTACTTTAAGTACTTGATTGAGTAGCAAAAAAATTCATTCAATACGAAATAAAGACTCTCATGATTATGATAAATGGTGTATTTTATTTATGACAAATGCTTCTGAAAACACCTTATTAGCAATAATAATGCTGCATACTAAATATCACGTGCCGTTATCTTTGAAATGAGAAGAAGGGAGACATAAAGTGGCACAACTGGAGGTAGACTGATAATAAATTGTAGTCGAAATGACTACCGCGTTTGGCATTTGAAACTATCATGCAACTCAAGAATTAGTCAAACTTTCCGGGAGCCAAAGCCTTATCGGATCAGTTACTACATCTAGGATAATATCTTGAAGGTTTAAGATTTCTGGAGGTCGGTTACACGTGA
>JAQIXW010002269.1:0-16047 GCA_034700685.1 Willowsia buskii | reverse complement strand
TAAAAAAATACAAACTTTATGAACTTATTTAAACAAATCTTACATCTTAAGCAGTTGCAGTACTTGCAGTACAAATACATGCTGAGTTTTGAGCCGCCATATACGCTGCACATCCTGCGAGCACTGGTCCGCTTCCTAGTAGACGGGCAGTGGACAGGCATGCATGCATTAGTCCACCTGCTGGAACTACAAAAACAATTTCCATCACCAATTTTTATGTGAAACATTAGTCCCTCCAAATGTCAGAAAAGTCTCTGGAAAATATTCTACACTGAAACGTTAGAGAAGCTTATATAGCTACCAGTACCTCTCATATTTTGCCTCAGATCAGTTCCAGCGAATGCGGGTGTTGCAGGAGCATTGTTGCATCTTTGATTCAGGCAATATTGAAACCGCATATCGCACACATTTTTGCTAACGCCACAAGTATCATAACAAATGTCATGAGCGTTGCAGCAATCCACGAATGGTTCTATATCAGGAATCAGTAAACGCTGAAAATCATGAAAAGTCAGATATAAAATGTTAAGTATGAAACTGTAAAGCCCTTCACATAAAGTAATAATTAAAGCCAGCAGTTGTATACCTCAAATCCATACGACCCACAACCGTTATATCTGGGTACATGTTCAGGTCGCGGTGTTGGCGTAGTTCCAGATCCTAAGGATAATTTGCGCGAAAGAAAAAAATAACACACTAGTAACCCTTTTGAATATCGATAACTTATTTTCACTGTGATTTACCCTGTACCTAATGGACAAACATAATTGCAAAACACTGGATCCCGAGGCATGCCCTATGTACAAAACCAATACTGGGATTATGGAATATGTATGTATGTTTTATTTGCAATGGACATGGAGTTTCAAAAAATATGCTAAAAAATCAAACAATAAGTTATACCCTCAAAAACTCAAATAGCAGTTGGGGCGGTAGTCCTATTCCTCCTGATTGTGAATTGACGTCAGCAATAAATGCAACCGCCAGCAATGCTGCAACACTAAACAAACGGACCGTCATATTAAAATTGTTTTAACGCTTGGAACTGGTTGCACATAAGAGTAAAAAGGGCACGCAAGGGAATCTTCATGTATTCAAACAAGAAGTTTGAATTTTGAAATGTCCTATCCGGATAGGGACAAGAAAGCAAATGAGAGAATTTTAGGTGAAAATTTGCTTTTTACCTATGCATGGAACTGTGGACGCCGATAATTATGATGCGTTGCAAATACAGAAAAATGTAAACATGATGTAAACATTTCATGAATCCTTCAGTGAAAATGTTGTTTTTACACATTTCCAGACACAAGGTGGTAAGTGTAAGCGTTGTCTTCCTAGTTTCATGACAAACAGACTATCCACCGTCCTTCGAAGAAGAGTTCACTGATCTGTTTTGTTAAGAATTTGGATTTGGTGTGGAGGAATGAGTATTATGGTGCATGGTGAATGGGTGCATGCTGCATTGCATAAGTGAATGGGATGAGATGCCAGAATGGTCAATCATTGTACTCAAAAAGGTGAGTTCTTCTATGTTTGTATGCATTGTACCGTGGTCAGTGACACCTACAATGTTTGACATTGAAGTTATGTCTACCTGGACGAAAAGGGATAGTGTAAAGGTGATCCGTGCCCTTGAAGGGAGTCAGCCCGGATGAGTCAATGTCAATGTAGCTAGCTATGAAGCCCTCATGTGAATGAACGCTGGTTTGAACCCACAGGAGGGAATAGCTTAAGCTTTCAAAGAGACGCACAGGTGCTCGAAACAACATCTTTGATGCTACAAAAATTCTAATATGCTTTGTGAATACGTTTTGTAAATTCAGAAAAAATGAATGAATAGATATATACGGTTTTTTGGATAAAAATTTGTCATAAATAAAAATATTAAAACTCGTCTTTTATTGGTTTACATAAACATCCTGTTTGTTGAGCATCTAAATACGGTTTGCACCCTACCGCCGTTGTGCCTGTGTACAAAAGCTTGGCTCCAGCTTTACATCCCACAACAGACACTGTAATCAAAAGATAATCAACTTAATTTTTCTCGCATAATGGTTTACAATGAATGTAGCCCTTTTATTACACACTTACTTTTATGTTTCAGTGCGAGACCCTCAGTGTCTTTAACCTTTGCGCATTTCCGGTAGAGACACTTTTTAAATTTGAGATCACATTCGTCTTTGTCAGCTCCACAAGTTTCGTAACAAATATCATGCTCATCACAGCAATCAACGAAACCTGTTACAGGCAGCATTTCTGGAGTTATGAATTGCTACATGAAACAAGAAATGTCATGATGATTAATGGGCACACAATAAATATTTTATTGATTCCTCCAATTTAGAACATTTTCATCTAATTCTTGCCTCCAATCCATATGAACCGCATCCATTGCTCTTTGGCTTATGCCCTGGCCGTGGCTTAGCAATTTTGCCAGGTGGACATTCAAAATAGCAGTCCTCGTCCACAGTTGCATCCAAGAATTCTTCAAAATTCTTAATCTGGTTACCCAATTTTTGAAGTCCTGTGGAGACTTCTTTGAGTACATTACCGAAATCTCCCGCATAACCGCGTAATGTCTCGTATATGCCTTGTCCGGGTTGACATTGACCCAGCTTGTTATGTGCAAAGAATCCGATGATTATCACAGACAAAAGCGGAAGCTTCATGTTTCAGTATATTTTTGTCCCTTTGCTCTTAATCAGCCACTAAAAGTAGTAGCCCGAACCAAACCTGGATACTTTTTGTAATGGTTACCGGCTAATCTACTCATTTCAGAGATTATTTACTTCTGTGCTGACATAAACGTTTATGATGTCAAATGTCAAGTAAATTTAAACTTTGTTGACATTTTTACATTGAATTTCCTTGATCTTTTCAAATAATATGTTTGTTGTGAACTGTCGTAAGCTGACGTGTGAAAATACCTTAGCGCCTTCATTACTGGGTCTTTTCGTGCTTATTTTCTTCATCGCTTTCAGGTACACCATTACATTGCATTTCTTTCTTTCTGTTGTGTGAAGTGCAAACTGTGTAAAAAAGCTGTAACATCCAGCAAAGCATCAAAAGAAGCAGGCATAAACGAATAGCAGCAGAAAGTTGTCTGGTAAAATGTATGTATTATGCAATAATCTTTCGGTAACGTGCTTTCTGTTGTTATCATACTTGCTTATATGAATAATCATCTTGTCTTTATGATTAAATTAGGTCCTTCTAAATTGCGTTTATTTCATCAAATGCGGGTCTTTATTTGCAGAGCCTCATGATATCGGTAAAGTTCTTTAAATTAACACTACAAAATATGCTTGTCATCCCAAACTAATTTTTTTTGTCATGAAGATGATGCTCTTAGTCTAACACAGAGTTACCAGCTTTACCGAAGAAGAAAGCAAAAAATAATTGAAATGTTAAATCACATGATGCTGACAGCGTAATTGCCTCAAACGACACCAAATAAAAGATATTGTATTCCTATGCAGACATAATTATATGCTACTTCGTAATGATATACGTTTGATGTATGGAAGTTCTGCCACAATTTCAACTCCTCAACGCACTCTTTGAAAATGACAAGTTATGAAAGCCCAAGATAAGGAAAGTGTAAGCAGATACAGGACTACTTCAGATAAATTACTAAATGAAACGATTATTAACCGGTTAACCGTTGCAGTCCTCATGTGACAGTACACATCATGTTCAAATGTAGTTATTAACGAAGATTGCTACATCAGTAATAATTTTCATGTACGATTTCATCTAGATGAGTGCATAATGCATAAGTACTGATAGCATTGACTTTGACTGTCAAGAAACGGTAGGGGTACTGACTGGCTATAGCTTGTGTATTGTGTTTCCCATTGAAATACGCATACTTTATCTACGGGTGTGTTGTGGACATTGTATTTCATTGTGAGCATTGAGGCAACCTATCGCATGAAAGTATTTTAATATCATTCCACTACAAACAATTGTTACTAACTTGATATGGTAAAATATCTATACATGTAGTGAACGGATAGATAAAAATGTAAACGAAATATCGCTCTTGAAATCTCTGTTATGTATGTTCATTTTATTTTTTTATTTCTCAAGGCTACATAATTGATAATATTCTTTCATGGAGTGAAGACTGTGTAGGCCTTTACTCTCACACAATATTCCTGTGTTCCAACATCAGTTTTGCGTGTGAGCGCGACTTATTATGGGCACAAAAATCAGCTTATAAATCTTTAAATTATTTCGAAAGGAAACTTGTAATTAAAAAGGTATTACAATTTCTTATTCTATAAAAGCCATTTTCTATAAAACTCATCTAAATCATGTGCTAAATTAGTGCTCTGTTATGTGAATATATACATAGGTGCAAAATGACCGGAATGCAAAAGATTGATAAGGACTTTCTAGAAGATGTCCTCAAAGAGCCAATCCGTGATATTACCGTCGAGGCTGGTTGCAAAGCTGGGGACAACGTTGCTGGAAGCTTGAAATCCATTGCGGCCACCACTTCTTCTGGAAAGAAAACTCATCTTATTTTCAAGACATTTCCTGAGCATATGACCCAAGAAAATGGATTCGTTGTCTTCATGAAAGCGTTTTGGAGGGAGCATTCCATTTACAAAACCATTTTCCCCAAGCTTGAGCAATTCGCAAAAGATAATGGATTGGAATATTCGGCTCCAATTCCAAAGTATTACAGGGGCCTTAATGATGACAAGCATGATTATATTCTTCTTGAAGACGTTCGCCCAGCTGGATACGTAATGCCTAACAAAAAGATATCCCTCACATTGGACGAAACTATTTTAACGCTAAAGGAATTCGCCAAATTTCACGCGGTCAGCTACGCTTTCCTTCGCCATGAAGGGCAACGACTTTTCACGGATGTTGATGGGTTTCAATATCTTGCGCAAGATCCTGCAATGAAGGAAATGATGGAAGTCCAGTTTGATTTGATGATGAAAATGTTCTACAATACTGCTGCGAGTTGCTTGGAAAGTCGTTTTCCTGAAGGTGCCCAGAAAATGAGGAAGTATTTGGAAGCATCAGGTAAACTATTTAACACGATGGAGCATCTCACTGACATTGAAATTTTCCCAACGATTTGCCATTTCGACTTATGGAGCAATAACATGCTTATAAAGTATGACAAACAAGGGAAACCGGAAGGAGTTAGGTTTATTGATTTTCAGTTTACCCAAAGAGGAAATATTTTCTCCGACTTGCATTACACTTTGTATACTAGCACAACACCAGAGTTTCGTAAAAAGCATTTGAACACGGTTTTGAATTTGTATTATGATGAATTTCGTTCAACTTTGGAGCAAATGAATATTCCTTTGCCTTGGGGGTTTACAAGAGGATTCTTCATGGACAAATTTGAGGCCGGAATAGGCTCGGCATTTGTAAGAATGACATTTGCCATTCCACTCCAGTTGGGCATGATTACAAAGACAGAGAAACAAGAGGAAGAGGAAACTGGTGCTCTTCATACCGAACAGGGTGTGAGAGAAATGTACGAAGCCAGCCCAGAGGCAATGGAAAGGTTGGAAGTTTTAGTAAAGGAAATGATTGAGCGCAAGATTTTTAAGTAATGATGAAAATTTTGAAATGCAAGAAAAAAATGCATACCAATTTATATACTGTAAATGCTTTCATAAATAAAATTACACATTGAACCATGAAAGTTTGAAAGAATGGTTAAGATGAAGAATGATTTTGTATCATGCATGTTCGATTGTCAAAAATCTCACAAAAACATAGGGAGCATCTCTCGTCGTTCTTTGTTGTAATATTTTTGCACAAAGAGTGATTTCCTGCAAAGCCCGTACATAATTTGTAGCTTTTATCAAATGCATACTTCCTTTTACACGAATTCGCAATTCGGCTATTCTCGTGTTGTGGCAAAACCTTTCTGATTTTCACCATCATACTTTCTATTACCTTATTACATGCTTTGCTTGTTGGAAAACCTCAATTCTACTTCGTTTCGTTCTTCCGGATACGATGCACACATAGCAGTAAATATACATTTATCTCCAGAATTGCATGCTTCTTGTGTATTTTTGCTGCTTTGTTTGCCCTGATTCTCTTACTTTCGTTTTTCAAACATAAGATGGCATGTTTCCCATTAAAAAGCTAAGTTGGGTCAATATGTGGCAAAGCGACTATAAGTTTAACCAAAGGATATATATTTGCAGTATATAGACTAAATTGACTAGACCAGCTGAGTAACGACTAGCATGTACTAGGAAAGCAAGATAATAATTGGACATTATGGAAACTTGTTGTGCAGAGTGCACTGGAACATATAGTGCGTCAAATCTGCTGAAATTTTGCTCATCACAGCATCAAACATCTTCGTGAGTGTGTGCTGCGTAGACACATTTTATAATAATAAGTGGATAAGTTAGAATTTTTATTGAAACAAGCTATTTAGTTTTTTTTCAGTTTTTGGTAGTATAATTACGGTAATTTATATACTGTTGTGTGCTGCATAAAGGTAGACATATGCAGCAATCTCTATGAAAGTATTGGTGCTACCAAAACATGACAGATTGGTGCTATGAACTCTAGTTCTTCCAAACCAGTGCTACTGGGTCATAATTTTCACGCATTTTGCATTTCAAGTATTTTCAGGTAAATTAATGTTTGTCCTTATTATTTTCAATACCGTCGCATCAAAAAAATTATATCATATGATAAAAATATAACATTCATAAATTATTTCGGGCTTAACACTAAAACCTACAATGACATTGCATAATCCGGAATATAATTTTTGATAATATATGAATTAATGAAGTTGAAGTTTGCGTCTTACATATACCTACATAATTAGCTGCTGAGTACTGCACAGGGAAATTTCAGAAGTTTCAAATATCTACATTAGGACCTCGGTGGCATTTTCAGTCAGCATTATACCGCATCAAACAAATTATGTTACTAGTACTATATTACTATAAATTATATAGGTGTCTTTTCTCAAAGCAAAGCAAACAATACAGTTCATGCTAAAAGTTTGCAATTCGAGTCCATGATCATGCTTTTGTCTTTTGAACATCTTTCAAAACACATTTCAAAACACATATCGTGTTGCTAACAAAACACATATAAAAAATATCGTTTCAATATTGAAGCATTGACTATGGTGCTAGTGCTACTGCTTTTCAACTAACGCAACGATAGTCCAGAGAGTCTAGATTCTTGTTAACAGGAGAAATATGAATTTGTCTATAGGTAGTTACTTTTTAATATTGTTATTCCGAACGGAAATACCAAATTTTATCAATTTTCTGCATGCAATATCTACACAATGCAGCTACGAATTTTGCAATCATTCAATATCAATACTGAATGAGTTTAAATTTTGAAAAGAAAGGGAACTTACTTTAAACTTTAACTTAATTTTAAAGAAGAGCAGAGCAAAGGTGAAAAACTTGAAAAAGGGTTACGTTGTTTTATTTTGTACAAACTCGAGCAATGTAACAAGCATAATATTTCTCATAAGTCTATGGATTCAATGTAGTATGTGTCACACTGCAATGTCAGATGCGACAAATAGTAAGCATTTTTAGAGAATGAAAAATAAATCATGAACTCACTGGATTTATTGCCTGATTTTTAGACAACAGCGCATCTGAAGCGTCGGTCTACTCGTACGTTTTATGATTTTAGTCCATGGCCATATGTACATGACGCTCAGCGTACCTATCATATTAATGTTATAGTTATACCTACGTATGCCACTATAGTGACGTTCTATAACATTCATGCAAAGTTCTTAAAGTACACAATGCACGATTACAAGGTCAGTGTGTTCTAGTGTCAAAATCCTCTGTCCTCTAACAACTCTTTCCTATCTTTTAACTTTGCATTATATGCAGATCCCGGCTTGTCTTTTTGCAACGTAATATCCAAGCAGAGATTACCTGATACATGCATAATTTGCTGTTTACACATTAGTATCAGTGGTTTCTATTTTGCAACAATGAAGGAGCTTGTAGAATTTTCAAGCATCCAGTATTAACGTATAAGATGCATCAAGCCAGAGAATCAGATTAATAGGTATATATTATGCAGTTCCAGCTCTCTCTAAATCTTATCCTGCAAAGCACGAAAAGTTGCGAAATTGATTGAGACAGAATTGAATAAAGCACAATAGGCACATTCTAACCGCGCGTTTCGCTACGTAACATGAATGTGAATTGTTTAAAAATGACTGCATTAAAACACATTGGGAAAAATTTACAGACAGGAATTCCGCAAATACTATGTAGCCCATTAAAGGCTTGAAGTTGAATCAAAGAGGTATTATTGGTTGCTCGGAATTTGGTACCTCTATAGACTAGACTCACAAACAGTTGCACAAACAAAGCCTGCGAGTGTGCATTCGACCGTCAGTCTAAATATATTAAAGAACATGGCAATCTGCTTCATAGCTTTTTTGGCATAAGATATTTAAAATAACACCATGCTTTTTATGACATAATAATATGCTTCCATAAGTCTTCACCCTACTCCGAGTCCGACTGAGTTGTTCTGCATTTGCACCATCGCTAATTACATGTATACACACGATTTGAACTGTTTTTGCAAGCATTTAAATTTGCTTGTAAAAATACATGTGAATGTTTTATGACATTGTTTTTCAAAAATCTATTTTTGCATTCCCTCAGAGATACTCTGTTCCATATTGAAAGAACAACGAGGATGTCGATGGACTTTCACGAGGTGTTTGGACCTTTACATGACGTTGTACCTGATGCGAGAATAGAGGATAAAGCTGACAAAGATGCAGCATAATGCGCAACTGCCTTGTTTTTATCATGTAGAATCTATTCCTATTATCACATATTATATATGCAATGCCTGCATAGCATGCACATTTTCTTATCTACACACTACCTGCACATGAGAATTTGAATTATGGATCAGTCACAATCCGAATCGTTGCCGAATAGCTTCCTTCTGCTCCCACATGGGGAAAATTCGGAAATTGATCAGAGCAATTCAGCAGCCTTCCATAACCATCCTTATCAAATTCCCACTGCAACAATTACCCTCAAAGCACCTGCAAAATTTTTCCGCAAAAATCGTGAAAAAATGCTGGCCGTTTCATCTTCCGCTTCGTCACAGTCTTCACAAAGACCAGCACGTCTGAGGCGATTATTTATAAGTAAAAGTGGAGCTGAAGAAACTGATGCCACTACAAGTTCTTCAAGTGGAGCCCTGTCCAATACAGCAATAGATGCTACCAAAAAGGATACAAGGAAGTCTTCAAAGTGTCAATCCCCATCACTGACAACCAACCAAATAATGATCCGTAAATTATACGAAAGAATAAATAGGGCTTACAAATCCACACTCCGTGAAAGTATAAAGCGTGTATGGAAAGAAAATCGTGAAACTTTGGACTCATACGTGAAGAAACATCATCGTTTGCAATCGGCAATGGCTACATCATCGATACTTTTATCACATGAAGTTGTCGAGTCTGAGGATATTCTTGGGGCAACTTTAAACTCGGCTTCGTGTAGAGCAACGACAGCAGATAAAATCAAAGTTCTTGTGATACCAGAAAAAGCTCGTGACCCAAACTTGAAGGTTTCAGAAAGAATATATCAAAAGATTCCAGTGACAACTATAGGTCATGTGGCTCAAATTCCACCTGTTCTAGACTGGACTGCTATTCCTCATAATTTACATGAAGACGACGGAAAGTTTCTAACAAACATCCCATTTCTTGGAGATGAATTTATTGACAAGGATGCAAAGTTTATTGACGAAATGGTTACATTGTACGAAGGTAAAGTCCATGAGGCAAAGGACTCTACATCCTTCCGGAAAATGGATGACGAGGTTCTCTACACGTTAGTACAAGCCATGATGAAAATTGAAGCAGAAGAAGGGCCAGAAGTTTTCAAAGATGAAACAAATGAAACATTAGTCGTGCCTCTGAGTGAAGATAAAAATAGTGAAGATAAAAACAGTGAAGAAAAGATTGAGCCGATGGAAGTTGACAATGTGACTAAAGTCGAGGATACGGACGCGACTGCTAAAATCACATTTTCTGACGTTGCTGCAAAACTTTTTCAGCCGAATGAGAACACAACGGAAGATATTCCTGTGCAAATGTCCAAGAGCTCAGCAGATGAGGTTGCTTCAAATGCTGAAGAGAAAGTTGTGGTTGAAGAAGTGATTACGCTTCAAGAGATGGAAAATAATGTGAGCATTGAATTAAAAGAAGAAAGTCAGGTTGAAGAGAAAAAGCCAGAAAATCCGCTAGTTTTATCTGAGGAAATGGAAACTTCATTAGTTGGTGTAAATAATGTAAAAGAAAATATTACTACAAAGCCATCAGATCTCATATTTTCCCTTCTTTCGTCAACATTCAAAGGACTCGGGTCGCCACCTGAAATCAGAGAAAGGTACACGCTTTTGTTACAACAATGGATTAACAGTGACTCGTATGTTTCTTCTTCCTAAAATACAATAAAATTATAGATAAATGTTTGAATATGTTCTCAGATATCAGAACGCGGAGAAAGTCAGAAGTACACAACTACTTCCTATCCTTCCCAATGGAATGGAACAACAAAACCCACTGTCATATTCTATACCAAACATAGAAGGACCATTTGCCAAGTACCTGCCAAAGGAAGCCACAATGCATGCTTATCACGTTCTTTTTTGTCGGAGATGCTTTACCTATGACTGCAAGAGACACAGTATGAATAGAACTTATTTATTGCCTATTGCTTCAAAAACCATGAAATATGAAATGAATTAATTATATTGTAACATTCTGTTTATCTAGCTGGCGATGACCAAGTAGATGTTAAATATTATAAAAATCGCCAACTTCCGCTGCTGTCCACATCGTCCACTTCTTCCGGGATATCCGCTACCAGCGCATTCAATTTTCTTTGCAAAAACCCAGATTGCTGGCGAATGAATGATGTGGTAGCTCGGAATCCAGAAGCCATTCTATTAGAATGGAGCCCGGGTGACCGTTCCCTTTTTTCGTGTTTCATTGAGTCGTTCCCTTCCAAATACTGTTTTATTGCTTACATGATGAGGAATAAATCATGCGCTCAGGTAAATCTGAAGAAATTATGTAAGTTAAATTAGTTTCAGGGTGGAATGTGATACAAGTACAAATATCAATTTGAACTGACTCTAGGTCAAAGAATACGCCGACCTTGAAAATGTTCCGAAAGCAGAATCATGCAGTGGAGGTTCATCATCTCGAACGAAATCTAAACACCGAAAACCTCGCCTTGGCTTTAACAAAAAGTCTTCTGGGAATTCGCACAGCAAGCGAAATATTACGAGACGATGGATAAACAACGTAAAGAAGACGGAAAAGTCGAGAGAAGAAGGAGGAATTAAGTCCCCAGGAATCAAACTACCTCCTCGTTATATGCCATGCCTTCATGAAAAGGGTGGAGAATGTGATTCCTCTTGCACGTGTCGCATCAACAAAACTTCATGCGAGAAATTTTGCACGTGCGCATTATCATGTAGAGTTCGAACTTTATTTTTTCACATGTTAACTTTGCCTACATTTTATTAATAATACTAAGTATTTTATTACTGGACCACAATTTATGGCAATGTTTTGCAGGTCCATACAGATTTCCGGGTTGCAAATGCCTATCAACTTGCGACAGTAAACGCTGCATATGTTTCGCTGCAGCTCGGGAATGTGACCCTGACCTTTGCATCGGCTGCGGAGCTCATGAACATTCGCTGGAGAAAATTAGCTGTCACAACGTTAACATTCAGAGAAAGCTCCGTAAATATTTCCCACATTTGCAGAAACATTCAAACTTTATCTAGTTTAAAAAAGATTTGTTCATGTATGCATAATATTTTGGTTGATTACTTAGACAAGCATCTCTTGATGGGAAGGTCTGATATTAGTGGATGGGGGATTTACATAAAAAATGACGCTCAGAAGGGAGAATTTATTGCAGAGTATCGGGGAGAACTGATCTCGCATGATGAGTCTGAAAGAAGAGGTCATGTATACGACAAGATTCAACACACATTCCTCTTTGAACTGAATGACCGTAAGTTTCTGGTTTTTCAAAGAGTGAGAGTAAACTTTTGACATGTAAATATGGTTTAGCCACATTGGCTTTCGTCCATCTTCCTAATTTTTAGATTTCGTAGTCGATGCCACTCGTAAAGGCAACAAAGCAAGATTTGTAAACTCTTCAAAAAATCCGAATTGTGAGGTGAAGCGAATGTTTGTAAATGGAGACCATCGGATCGGGATCTACGCAAAACGGTTTATTGAAGCAGGAGAAGAGTTGTTTTATGATTATGAAGATGGTAATATTGCATCCATAAGTGCAAAATTGTTTATGCTTCATGAGGTCTTTGGTAAACATTTTCATAAACTTGACTTGTATCTTTTGATTGAGACTTTTTTGTTTGTCATGCTTTCGCAGTTTTGGAGAAGCAACAGAAAGCAGCGGAAGGGGCTAATCGCAGTCGCCGAGATTGATTCCATTTATGCACATGTTTGGTTTTAACCCTGCAATGTTTCATGTTTATTGATTAATACATTAAACTTATAATGCACGATTGACGATGGAGAAAGTACAGTGCAGTTTTGAAATATTTTGGTTTTGATACAGCCTTGAGAAGAATTATGGATTGTACGTATTTAAGAAAGGTTTTGCATAGACATGGAAGGAGCATTTAGATTAGGCAGGTTGAATGTTCACTAACTAAAAATTTATATACCGGAACGATTACATTATTATATATCTGTGATGAAAACAGACATGTCCATGTATGCATGTTTGTTTGATTGGAAATGAATGTGATGAATGTCGGATGTAAAATTGAGATTTTAGCAATTCAGAGATTTACATATATATATATGTAGCTATTAAAAAATGAATATTATAGGGGATAATTTTATCATCGGATACACAACATATAATCATAATCATTGTATTATGTATGTATTTAACAATAATTTTTATTTGAATGTGCATCTCTTTACTATCTGCACATCTAAACTATCATTTAAAACCTTGAACCTAGTCAACTATGTTAGCCATGAAAGTTAAAAATTAATTTATGCTAAATCAATCACAATAAAATCAACGAGTTTTATTTTCCATCGACTTCAACAAATTTTGTTGACAAATAGACATTCTTTCATCTTTTAATGGACAAAAAATTGAGTTCTTTTGTGGATTTCTTATCGTCGCATTGTTCAAAAAAATCATTTTTCTATTCTACGCCAGTTACTAATTAGCACCTTCTTCGCCACCCACACACAAGAAAAAATTCAAGAAAATATTCTTACCTTTACACCCACACACATCCACGCGCAAAGCTCTCCTCCTTTCAGATTGTAGTAAAAGGACCGTGGGCTTCATTTCTTAGCAAAAGTGCTGTAAGGAACGTCGCTTCATTGGATACATGATGAAATGAATTTTTTGTTGTTGTTCTCTCTTCTGGATATTTCATTGTGAGATGAGCGCCAGTTGTGAAAATACCGCAGCATGATGTATTATAAAGGCAGTTTTGCATGTTAATAGGTATACCACAAAGTCCAACCAATCCAATGCTTTGCACTCGCATGAGAACAGCTAAGAAAGTGAATCACTCTCATCAAAAAGTAAAGCACTTCCTGACATTCTCGGAAACAAGACAGTAAAATTTTCATTGAAGCTGTATTCAATTAATTTCTTTGTTAATTTTCAATTAATCTATAAGTGAAGCATAGTAGAGACGCAGTTTGGTTTGAAGCAGACATCTATAAAGTGAGTGACATGAAGAGATTGGAGGGATAACGTTACAATTTATATTAACTGAACATCTCTTTGTATTTATTTGTTGTAAAGTATTTTGGATCACTAATTTGAGTGATATTTTGTTTTGGTTTAGATCTAGAAAATGGCACCTGCAGGAACACCCTCCCAAGCTCCAGCGTCATACGCTGCAGCCGCTGGTCGTGGAGGTACTGGCAGCAACAAAGTTTTCCAGGACAGGAGGAAGCCAGCTGAGATAAGGTCAAGTAATATGATTGCTGCAAAGGCGGTTGCAGACGCTATTCGTACAAGTCTTGGCCCTCGAGGAATGGATAAGATGATTCAAGATGGGAAGGGAGATGTCACTATCACTAATGATGGGGCTACAATTTTGAAGCAGATGAATGTCACGCATCCAGCAGCAAAAATGTTGGTGGAACTGTCCAAAGCACAGGACACTGAAGCTGGAGATGGAACAACATCCGTAGTTGTTCTTGCCGGATCTCTACTGGAAGCAGCTGAAAAACTCCTCCAGAAAGGAATTCACCCTACTCAAATAGCGGAAGGATTTCGATCTGCTGGAGCTGCTTGTGTGGAAATGGTTCGAAAGGAACTGGCCACGCCTTTGGATATCAGCGATGTCGCGATGGTTCAAAAGTGTGCATCTACAAGTTTAAATTCAAAAGTTGTGTCTCAGCAATCAAGTTTACTGGCACCAATTTCGCAAGACGCAGTATTCCGAGTTATTGACCCTGCTAATGACACCAATGTCGACCTGAAGGATATCAAGGTGCATACTATACTTGGAGGTACTGTGGAAGACACGGAGTTGGTAGAAGGCCTTCTTTTGAATCAGAGAGTTTGCGCTGGTCCCAAGAAAATTGAAAAGGCCAAGATTGGCTTGATACAGTTCTGCATTTCCCCTCCCAAGACGGACATGGATATGAACATTATCATTAACGATTACACTCAAATGGATAGAGTCTTAAAAGAAGAACGAAACTACATCTTGAATATTGTGAAGAAAATTAAGGCTTCCGGGTGCAATGTGCTCTTAATTCAGAAATCAATTTTGAGGTATGCATAGTATATAAGTACTTATATGCACATATTAATCTGACGATATAAAAGTCCATGTATAAGCATTAGATCTGTGACTCTGTGACGTTAAATAATATCATGTATATTGATTGAAATGTACTTTAATGATTGTTTTTGTAACAGGGATGCCCTTAATGACCTCTCGCAACACTTCCTGGACAAACTTAAAATTCTCACCATTCGGGACATTGAGCGCGAGGAGATTGAGTTTGTATGCAAGAGTTTAGGATGTCGCCCTATTGCCTCATTGGACCATTTCACAGCTGAAAATTTGGCGTCTGCTGAATTGATAGAAGAATTTACTGCAAGTGGTACGAAGCTTATTAAAATAAGTGGGATCAACAATCCTGGAAGGACTGTTTCCATCCTTGTTCGGGGATCCAACAAACTTGTTTTGCATGAGGCTGAACGATCTCTCCATGATGCTCTTTGTGTAGTAAGATGCCTGGTAAAGGAAAGAGGAGTGATTGCTGGAGGAGGGGCACCTGAAATTGAATTATCCGTCCGCCTTTACCAAAAGGCTTTGGAACTTACTGGTGTAGATGCATATTGCTACAAAGCGTTTGCTGAAGCCCTTGAAGTTATTCCAATGACGCTAGCAGAGAATGCTGGTATGCCAGCTATCAACACTGTTACCCAACTGAGAAAACTTCATGCTGATGGAAACAAAAGTGCCGGATTGAATATTAAGAAGGGGGCCATCGCCAACATTATGGATGACAATGTTGTTCAACCAAGTCTTGTGACCATTTCTGCAATCAATTTGGCCACTGAGTTTGTTGCCGCAATTTTGAAAATTGATGACGTTGTCAATACTGTTCGTTAAACTGTTTGTCCCGATGTTTTGTTTCATTAAGTATAAATAATAACTATTTTAAGGTTCTGTAGCAATGTATACCATTAATTAATTTGACAATAACGATCAATGATATCATCATAATATCAAATTATTCTTAACAATAATTTAATGTCATTGCATTGAAGTTGTCTCTTGCTTTACTGCACACAATAATTAATATTCCGTTTTATTTCAGTCTTTTTGTACTCCACAAATAAATATAACGCATTGTTAAATAACTTCTTCATTACAAAACTAATAAACTTGTCATTAAAAAAGTATGAAAACTTGTTTCTGTGAAATGATGAACTAAAAATAAAAAATGTCACC
>JAQIXW010002268.1:0-16058 GCA_034700685.1 Willowsia buskii | reverse complement strand
TTTTTTAAGAGTTCCAAGAACTGTATCACAATCAGCGAATCCAAATGTACAATTTTTTTTGTAGCTTAACTTCAATTTGATTTTTATGGGAGCAAGAGCGTTTAATCTACATAATATTATTATTATAAGTTAAGCTGAGAGTATATAGTAGGCAGTTGTCTCATACTGGCGGCAGCACAAACCACTTTCTCAAGTGATGGTAGCATCGTGTTGACTTGTTTTTTTTCTATACATATGCTTTTTTTCTCGTTTCTTATATTGATCTCTCTTCCTTCCTCTCAGATAGTCAACGAGCATCGCAACTACTTTCGCATTTTCCATTTCTGTTGTTTTATTCCTCATTCTTGATCCGTTATGGTATATAATGGTCACATGGTGTAGACAAAACTCACACACAAAAGGACCCGATGTACTACTTACTTCAATAATGCCCTCTTTTTTCTTTCTTAAAAAGTCGTCTCTTTTTTTGTTTGTTGTGAGGTTCTGCATACACATGACATGTTAACAAGGAGGGAGGAGAAGTTAAAAAAAAAGTGGAGTAGTCAACAAGATGCAAGTCAGAAGCGAAAGGAAGAGAGCCCATTATAATTTGCCACATCGGCTTCATCTGGCGTGTTGGCATTGATGGTGAAAATAAAGTAGAAGCAGAAGTACTTCTCTACTTTTTCCATATTGCTCTCTCTCTATCGTCCTCTTCCTCTTCGCGTTGTGATATTATTATGAGAAGTTAGCATTGTGTTTGTTCTATGATGTGATTTCTTTTGAAAAAGCCATTTGGAAAAATGTTTATGCTCGTTTTTTCTTCATTTTACTCTGATTTTAAAGCAAGTCAAGAGGAGAAAGGAGGCGACAATGGTGATGGGGGTAGTATGAGGTTAAGAAGGGTAATCAAATCCCAGTATGAGTACCCAGCAAAGAGCCACATAAACTGCACATTTTTTCACTTGCCGCGTTCCTCCTTAGCAGTTGTCGCTTTTTATTTTACGTTTTCATTTTGAAAAGGAAAAAGTAGTGTTTGTCTGTGAGTTAGAGAGAGAGGGAGAGGAGAAAAAATGAAAGTAGAAAATCTATCTGTGAGAAAAAGAAGACGACCATGTAGAAAAGAGGAAACCTAATGGATTTATGGCTTGACAAAATTGTGTATCGTTTTCTATCCTTTTTGTCGGTTTCACTTTTCTCCAAAAAAAGAAATAAAAGGAGGCAGTAAAAAGATGCATGCGTTTTATGCTGTGTGTGACACATCATGTCACATTACTTTGCACACTGCATATTTTCCTTCACTCTCACACTATCTTTGTCTGTTGGCTATCTATTTCTGTTCATGGAACATTTCTATTTTGTATTTTTATTCAGGACCAGACATATGGCATCTTTTCACTTTTATGGGATTACCAGCAATACGTTTTGCCACTTTTGGGTTTATTTTACAAAGCAAGTGCGAGGAGAAAAAGATTTGCTAATAAATAATTTTTTTCAGTATTGCCAAATCATAAGTTGTGCAATCTTCTTGACATTCAAATTTCGCTACTTACTTTTGATAAACGCTTTCCTTCAGACACATTGTAATGACGAGTTCAGCAGTAAATGAGTGATTGCACGCATTTTACATGTAGGTAACATTTCCGGTATTACTTGTATTCTAAATATTGCATTCTATAAATATACAACGATACTATATATGCAATATGATGTGTTATAGAAAATTCAGAGCAATGCACAATGTCAAAATTTGTACTTAGAATTTCCTATCCTGTACTGCAAGGAAAGTTTCATTATATTTTCGCTTAAAGCCAAGCGTGCTGTGGGCGTGGCAGGATTTTCTCTGAAATCAGAAAAAGAAGGAGAGAAGCGAGATTGTGAGAAAAATGTCAAAAATTGTAAAAGTCCATCAGCTTACCTTAGCTTTATGAAACATATGCATGCATAGTACAAAAAAGTATGAAGACAATAGTCTAATTCTATACATGTTTGGCTTGTACTCCACATTTATACATTGTACATAAAGTAAGCATATATAAATATAACGTACATTTTTGCTCCTACATATTATATTCATCGCTGGTAAAAAATCATATTTTTCTTTCGGCTTTCACATGTGAACTTTTTGTACTACCAGCTAATTAGAAGGTTGCGTTGTCACGTTTGGCCTGTCACGGGCCAACATTGTAATAATAAAAGTAGGCACGTTGTATTGTCGTACCATGCTATTTGAGATCACCGTCACGAAAAAATATGTGAAATATAAATATTTCGGTACTGCTACAGTACTACCGCTTCATGTATACATGCGTGTTTATCGTAACTTCATATATATAAATGCTTACTTTTCCTAAATAAACAACGCCATTTACAGTCATGATCACCATCATCATCACTGGCACGATCCTCATCATGAAAAATATATTTTTACACATTTTCCACACCGAAGGCAAAGACTGTCGGCAATGATCATCATCATGATTACGGTAATGATTATGATGAAATCTAAGGAACAAATCAGAAGCTCTTCTCCTACTCACAGTCATACGCTGTATGCTTGACCTTATACTGTACGGTTTTTACGATTTACCACTTTCCTTTGCCATCATCATTATCACCATCAACACATGGGAAATTCTTCTAAAAATAATGTAATACAATTGGCCAGCGAGCTTTGATACTAATGAATAGACTGTTTTTTTCCTCTCAAGTAACGCAAATGCCCAGCTTTCCACTGTGTTTTTACTGTGCTGTGCGATAAAAGGAAGAAAAAAAGATAAGACTTTGTTAGCCAGCATTCGATCCAATTCATTCAATTGTTTTTCTCCGAATAGAGGAAATACGTAAATGCGTGCTATTTATACTGATCCATTCATTTCGTTTTATGCCAAAAATATTGTAACATGAACTGTATAGAGTTATTAAGTATGCACATGTTTATACACTACGTAGAGTGTGCTAACGTCTTTACGTAAGTTTATTGATAAGTGTGATATTGTGACCGATTCTAAAAACAAGAGCGGTCAGAGAAGTGATCACTGAGTGAATATTATTATACACGCGTCTTGCATATCACATTTCAAGGCTAAAGATATTACTACTCTGTCGTAGAGTTTTGGAGTTAGAATCGACTTTTCCTGTCTTCCTCTCACGCTCTGGATTTTCTTTCGAAAATAGCCGAAAATATATCAGCGACATTAAATTTCCTTTAAATGAAAGAAGAGAATCTTGTCATGCATCTAGCTGGAAAAATATAATGTTACTGCTCAACTATTGTCTTTTATAGCTTATTCTTTTCTCTTCACTACTTTCTCCCTTGTTATTTTTGTCCCATTTGAAATGATTCCTCGTTTCTCTCTCCCTCTCCATTTCGCAAAATTCAAAAGTTGCTTTTAGTAGTGGGGAAACTGGTAGTACCTCCACCACCAAAGCAAATGGGAAATGAACGACTTTATTGATGATGCCATGCACGACTAACCATTGAATGATACGTAGTGCATGGGAATGCCTTTCATTCGTTAATACCATCTTTGATGAGATTAGAATTGAAACCAAAGGCCCTCTCAACCGCCGCCACCGTTTTGCTTGGCTATATAGTTTACTACTATGCATTGCAATCGTCCCTTTGTCGTTTTTATGGCAATCTATGAATGTTCATATAATAATACGTATATCGGCCAAGCTAACGACAGCAGCACCAAAGCTTATGTAAGAGTTGGGTTGGACTAGAAGTAGTAGTAACAATTCTAAAAGTGAGTTTTCATAGTTCATAGAAGTTGAAGAAAGCACATGGCGTACATACTGGCATTCAATGTGGATCGGATAAGGAAGTTTTCCGGATAGGAGATGATAAAATGTATTGGAAAACTGATCGGACCAAGATCCATTCTACTTTACTCTTCGACTTTGTGACTAAAAACTTGATAATACTATTTAATATGACTTTTTCATTTTATACCAGTTTGTAATTCTAATTGTGACTCAAGTGGAGCACAAATGCTACAAGCGTAGGTGGTTCCTCACATAAATTCATCTTCTCATATAAAGAAACACAAGTCAGTGTTTTCTGTAGTAGATGAGTTTAGAGAATGCACAGAGCATAGCACACGCCCAAACTATTGTCTACTCCTATTTTACTGTGAACCCTTTACTTTTCGTAGTAATATTCATCCCCTTATATTAAACTGCCGTTTAATTTCTTCCAGAGAGAGAAATAAAGGGAATCATCAGAATCGACATCAGGCAATGAAAAGGAAAAGGGATGAGAGAAACTGTTGTAAAGTAATAATGAGATTCTAGTCAATTTTCTAAAACCATCAATTCGTCTTATCTGTTCGGCCAAAAACTGGCTCAAATGCCCGCTTGGAATACTAAATAGAATGGGAGTTGCAATAATAACAAGAAGAGGAAGTTAAAAAATAGCAGAGTTCCATGCAACCTTTGCCTCTCTCTCTCTCGACTATATATACACTATTCCACATCCAGTCCACCTTTTGTCTAATCTGTCCTAAACTTTTTACAATAATAAAAAATAGGCAGAGCTATTACCACTACGCCACACTCGGTTCCTTCTCATTTAGAGTGAAACCTATAAGTGACTTTGCATTCGCATGTTCACCTAGGCGGCCATCATCTCGATGTTGATGATCATCATCACCAAGTTCCATATCCAGAAAAATTACATCCACCCACTGGTTGTACGATAGTGCATAAGTATAAAACAGGTTTGTAATATACGACAAGAGAAACGAATTGGGCTACTTCCTGTTACTGCCTAAGATATAAATATGTGAGCTGCTGTTAGGTAGGTACTATGTGCATATAGTACGTGGTATCTACGCATATTTTTTTTCGTCTTTTCCTGAAAGTGTTATAATTTTATTGAAGCGCTTGCCGCACGGATGAAAATAAAAGGCTTCTACACATTTCAGAGAGTAGATGAGAGAGAGAGAGAGAGAGAGAGTCCATATCATGCGATGCATGCTTGGACTTGCTTGCATGCAAGGCAGTTGAGTTAGATGGAGGAGAAAATGAATGAGTCAGCCTTATTAACAAAGAAGAAAAAGTCCGAAGATTCATCTCCTCACCAGAAAGAACACCACACTTTCCAGCTCTTCCTATTCTTCATTTATGTAACAAGATAGATGTAAAGCTAGGGAAGAAGCACATGAGAGCGTGAGCAGTTTAGCTGAGCAAACACGAAACCCGTTTTTCCCCAACGGTCTAATTGATTTAATTAAAAATTGTGAAAATCTTTCCTCATGTACAATGTACTCATTACTTCCTCCTTCTCAGGGTCTTTATATAAGGTTAAGTGTGGATACACGACTTGTCTCAGAATGCATGCATATTTATGCGTGCATATATTCATACTGTATCATTACCAATAGACGAACATATGTGAACTCGAGTGTAATTTTTATTACATGAGAGCACGATCCTGTTGAAACAATTTATTTTTTTCTTACCAAATTTTCTTCTTTTTTTTCAAGCAAGACTTCCCTCTAGCACGAGCATTACACTACTCCATACTTATATATTACTTACCTAAACTCTGGCAATATTCTGATTTTCAATGAATGAGATGAGACGTGTGTTGCTGTTAAAGTTTGGACATACAGTTAGTATTCTCATATCCTAGTAATAATTATCTCTGTAGGAAGTAAGTAGAGTAATGAATGCAATATTAGCCTTCAAAGAGGAGTACTTTGACTTTCTCTTTCAACATTTCCCATAATAACAATCATGATGATGATCATCATCACCACTATCACCTTCAACTTCTAATGTTTCAAAGGAGGCACCCCAGTAGTTGTTGTACACTTTTTTTATTTTTAACCGAAACTTGTTAAAAACGAATGAATGGACAGCGGGGAGCTGTGTGCATGTCCAAAAGTCTACTTTGAGATAGTTGAAGTGCTACAACTTGTATATTTTAAAAACCTACACATTTGCCATCATGAAAGTGTACAAGCTACCAATTAAGTGTTCAAATGCGTGCATAAATATTACAGTATAACGATGCAGTCAGCATAATAATACGAATTTTGGGTAATAATGAAAGTTGCAGCAATAATGTAATGTGTAGTACATACAGCTCAGAAAAAAAATTCTAGCCTTGATAGCAATTTCAATGCAAACTCAGTATGTACATTGAATTGCTTCTTAACTTTTTTAGGAAGGAGGAATGTGAAGAGATGAGATGGAATGGGAAAGGAAAACGACCTTTCTTCTACTACTTAAACCATTCACTAAGTGATTCTAAAGACCATCTTCCTGTTCTTTCATTTCTTGTGAAAAAAGTGAAACTGTTCGTTCAGTGCAGTCTGCATGCTGTTGCTACTAGTTGGGCCTTGTTAAAATATTATTATTACTATTACCTCTGTGTGTATCTGAGATGATGGCGGTGTAGAGCCGTCTGAAGAAGAAGAAGAAGAAGAAGGAAAAGGTGTTAGAGCAAATATAAATACACCTATAGTTTGTAATGTTGCACGTATATATGACTCTTTTGCTACACCTAATAATAAAAATAATGCTGCCACAAGACAAACTTTTCTTAATATTGCAAGGTAACATAAAACATTGTCTTGGGATGACAGGAGCTTAATTTAATGAGCAGTAAGGCGGCATGATGGCATACTGCTCGAGAACTGTCTCATAAAAGCCTGAATAAATATCCCTACACATTTAAACTACTTCGAGCTGCTTCAAAAAGAGAGAGAGCATCCGCGAAAGCCGAGGATAGATGAAGCGAGCAGATATACATATATTGTGTATCTGTATTCGTGTGTGTGAGAGAAAGAGAAGTGGTTGCAATGAAATGAAGGAGAAAATATGAACATCAATGAATGTTTTCTCTCTGTATTATTCTGAACATATAAAAATAGTCATATGTAGATAGAATTAATATAACAATAATATTATGATGATAGCGAGTGATGATGATGGGAATGGTGATATGGTATGTGACTTTATTTTTAGGTTTTTATACAATGAACATAAGATTTGCAAAATGAGTAACGTGAGCAAATGTTAAGGTTCTCTCTGTGTGTGCATTTTTATAGCGAGAAATATCCAAAAGTATGGTTAATTTTTTCACTTGAGTGTGACGACAAACGTGAGGAGAGAGTGTTTCTGATAGCAAAGTTTTTTTTGTGTGCCCGGAAGAGAAAGACGAAGAACAGGAATCCACTTGCTGCTGCTGCTCCTGATGGCATTTTTCTGTTCTTAATATACACACGTTCTCTCCTCTCATGTATGCCATGAAGCTCTAGATTCCTTTGCATACAGTATGAATATAATGGTTCAAAATAGTAGGTGACGCTTCATGCTTTAGATTACCTATCTGTAATATATAAGCTTAAACGGCTAGCGGCATTTGAGTTTGGTGCTATATATGTGTCAGTTGTATCGTTCAGTTGAAAGCAG
Source organism: Willowsia buskii (assembly GCA_034700685.1). NCBI lineage: Eukaryota > Metazoa > Arthropoda > Collembola > Entomobryomorpha > Entomobryidae > Willowsia > Willowsia buskii. Next base: position 8,651 of record JAQIXW010002268.1, on the reverse strand, counting down.
AAGACGGAGAAGCAAAAAACGAGAGAGAGAGAGATGGGATTCCACCTCATTTCCGCCGTACATAAAAGGTAGTTTAAGTGAGGGATTTATTGCCATAAATCTGGCATTTAAAAATTTTCGTTTCGGTAATAGAATAGAATGGAGTAATAGTATAGTGGGTAGGTATCATAGAAGAGGAGAATGGCACATTGTACACACACTTCATCTCCAGTTTAGCTGGATGATATCATGAAGCATGGCGAATTATATGGTGCTTGTTTCCATTCATACACCACACCATTCTCTCAGTGGCATATAATTTTCTGATATGTAATGCGGGCACAAAAAAAACGATGACTATATACTACATGTTACTTATTACACCATCATGTTTCGTATTCCTAGGCAAAAGTAAAGGGAAAATATAAAGTAGACTCAGACTCCTGTTTTCTCCTCTTCGCTCTTCTTCGCCTTCCTCATTCACCTTCTCTCCTTCAAGAGCAGGTGAGCAGCATACCGGTGCTAGAAAGCAGGAGCGAAAATACATCCATGAAGAAGTTTGAATTATTAGAACGGCAAATGAAAGTGTGTGGATGAATATCAGTAGTTTGCCGGATTTGAAATGGTTAGGAACCTAATAATGGCATTGTGCGTTCCTTGCAATATATATGCTCATTTTACTGTCATCATTCTACACATAATTGCTTTAGGTATGGGCACACTTATGTGTGTATTTTATGTTTATGCATGTAGATGTGAAGGACGAAAAAGCGTGTCAGAGCTGCAAGCAAACATTCCATTTCCGGTTTTGTCAAAACCGACTGCTCTATAGAATAACATAACAAATAGTAGTATTAACAGCTGGAGTTCCTACGGCTGTACGTGTATTTCCGCATTTTGGGGGTTTGAGCTGAGACTAATAAATTGAATTTGGCAAGAATTAATGCAATCCAAGCATAATATATAAGATATATTAGTTTATGCTTTCCATTGTTTGTGAATTGCTTTTGTTATTTATATCACGATAATATGGCTTATTATGAGGTTAATGTTGGTCGTAATTACACTCTAACTTCCTGTTTGAAAATATTATTGTGCTCTAGGGTGCATTATCATAATAATAATAATAGCTTGGTCCGATTTGATATGGAAATGAAATGATGAAATTGGATGTCCGTCTCCAATTTTCTCTTCTATGTGTAATTGCTTCTCATTTTGTACCCTTAAAACTTATTGCAGTTTTAGTTTTTTTCTTTTGTAATTAATCTAGCATAATTGTTCTCCTCAGGCCCAGTGGGAAGTCACTTGATAACTTGAAGTTTTTGATATGAAATTTTAATGAAGTTTTAATTTTCAACTGGAATCGTTTTCGTTTCCTGTCTAGTCGGTAAGAAATAAGAGTGTTGAAATGTTTTTAAAAATAATTTTGCAATCATATCTGTACCTAAGCATTAACATGCCTATTATAAATAAGTAGATTGTGCCATACAATATATTGCATTCTTCACACATTGAATACAGATCAATTCCATTTTTCTTTCACTCCCACGTTCTTTTTTATCCTTTTGAATTGTTTTGTTAGGAAGCAAATTTATTTCAAAGTGGTGTACTATTCAAACTGTCGTATGATTTCAATCTTTGAACGAGAGAAAGTAGAAGAAAATAATATATAACATTTCATCTATCTGGCAGCCTCACATGCATACTTAAATAGTTTATTCATATTTACATGATGCCTTCCTCTGTTCCTTTCTTTCTCTCTCTCTTTCTCGGCTTGTTACACAATTCATTCCCCTTCAAAAAGTGAAATAAGTATGGTGTAGTCGTTGAGTCGAAAGAATAAGCAAAATATCTTGTGTGCCAAACATGCATATAATTTTTGTGTACTTTACATTTTACTCCCCTTACCGTTAAGTGTAGCAGCAAGGAAAACATTTTTTATCTTCTCTCTCTCTCTCTCCGTATAACAATGTATGCAACCATCCTCAATCCACATTACTATGCGTATGCATTATTATGATCCAAACTGAACTTCTCATCGCACACAACTGCCAAAAGAAATCTACGACTTGTCTGCTCCGACTGATACAAATATATCTCTTTTTGCTGGCTTTAGCCAACAGAAAGCAATTTCAAATTTGAGTGGATGGAAGATTGAAAGCTAGCAAATGGAGGTAATACTTAAAATGTGCTGGAATAAGAATACAAGTCCATCAACTTAAAACATATCTAGAAACATGTTCATGTATGTACTCTAGTAAGAATTGTTAGGAAAGTTTGATAATATTATAACATAAAAATGGTGTATTTATTCATTCCTTCCATCCTACAAAAATATGATGAGCATAAACTTCATAAGTAAGTAGCATAAGTATTGTATACCTACGTGTGTAGGTACCTTTGACTAGCTCTATATTCATCTCCCATATCTATAAAGGTCTGGTAAATAAAAGGTATAGGCATTCCCCGCTTCTTATTTTATTTTTTAAACTTATGTTGTTCACGTACATATTACATGCATGCATACCTCTTTTTCTTACCCGCACCCAAGAGGCAGACAGAAAGAGGATTTGTTAGTATTGCATTATTGCTTCTTGGCAAGGGCCACAAACTCGTTGTTTTTTTTTACCATTTTTGAGTAACAGAAAGACAGAGAGACGGCAAGTATGAATATACCAGTGCTAGAATAATAGGGAGAATACATATTACGAAGAAGAAGACAACCAAGTTTTTCCCTGTGTTAAATATGATATATGGATGTATGCACATATCATATGAGCACTAGCCAGAAGGAAAGGTTCCAAAATCCGAAAGAAGAAAAAACACAGTGGCAAGAAAACTACAAAGTTAAAAACGGAGACCATGAATGAACATATCAAGAGTGTACAAGACAATGCAAAATACATCGGAGTAGATAAAGAATCGTAGTAGTTAAGGATCAACATACAACGTTTCATAATAATGCTTTTGCGTGTCCTCCTATTTTATAGAAGACGTTGATGATGATGATGGTTACGATGATTTCTTATTCTAAAATGTAGTTCACTCGAAAAAGAAAGGGAGACAACGCAAGAGAGAGAGAGAGAAACAGTAATATAATAATAGTAAGAGCGCACTTGCATGTATTAATCGTTACTCGAGCCAGGCAGACTGATCTACAATGCTTTCACTCTTTTATATCATCACTTTCAAACAACATCATCTCTTAGCTCTGCCACCGCCACACTTCCTCCTGAAATCATGATAAGTTCAAGTGAAGTGAGTAAAAAGAAGAGAATATAATATAAAAGGATGAAGAAGAGGAGAAAGATACAAGAACATAGAAAGTGGAATTTTTTATTTAGAAAATTTTCACAGACAAAAGAGGAGAAAAATAAATAAAAAGATGCTTCCACTTTTTTGGTGTTGCCTGTTTTTTGCTACTGTTGTTGTTGTTGATATTTTTGTACAGGAAAGAAAGAGGGAGAAAGAGAGGGGCTAGCCTTGAATTTATTGCACTGAACTACTTATTCAGTTGATCATGTTGCTCTTCTATTTCCTTACTACTTCACTACTACATACTCTTTATTTCCAAAAGTTGGGAAGTGTATAGCAAAAAAGTAGAGGAAAAAGAAAGAAGGCAGAAGAGGCTATAGAGGAAGCCAGTTGTCGTCATCCGTGGAAAAATATTTAGCTTTAAAATGTACACAACGTTTATGGAAATGTCGGTGACTTTCTCGCTCACATATACACACACTTGGAGAGAGGGAATGTATGGTGAAAGCTGGCATCAGAGAGGGAGAAAGTCGGCAAATATTTTTCTCTCTGTGAGCTACTTGTCTTCTCGCTACATATTACATTACATTTCATTACATTACATCACGTTATATTATTATCACAACAGGAAAATGTTGGTAGTTTTTCTTCTTAAAAATATAAGCATGCCAGAAAAAAAAACCCATGCATTTCCAAATATTTGTAGAAAAATGTACATGCATGCTCCACAATCAGACACCAATGGTGTTTCCCATGTACCATTAGATATTACACGGTTGGTTACTACTACACAATAATAATATTATGTGCAATGGTAGCAAACATTATGGAAGTTGGGTGTAGTGCTGGAAGCAGTAGAAAAAGTACTAAATAAATCCAAGTTATAATAATAATAATAATCATATCACGTGTATTCATTCAGATTCGTATTACAGCGGATGGAATAAATATCTTTTGAGTGACTTAACTGAATTTATACAATATTATATTCAAAGGAAGGAGGAGGAGGAGAGGGAAGATGCACACAAAAGTGTAGAGAGAGAGAAAATCACAAAGATTTGTATACAGAGATGTGTATATTCACCTTATTCGGTTCATCTACTCATTCATTTATTTATGCATTTTGTAACAGCCGGCAAAAACTCGTTGTGCGAGAATAAAGAGCGAAATAAAAAAGTATTTTCTGAGTATGTAGGCACATTCCAGGCCGTACAATGATAATATGCGATGATAAAAAAAACAGGGAGGAGGGAATGAAAAGGCAAGCATCTATGTAAAATGTTCATGAAAGGATGGAGCATGCAAAAGTCACAGAGATGAAGTATATGTATATATTTTTTTTTTGGTGAAACAACAGAGAACACAGTTTTTATGCATGCATTGATGTAACTCATGTGAGCCATGTGAGAGTAAGATTGTACTTTATATGAATGTAAATGCCATCACATACAAGTATATAATAGTATACTAACTGTTATTATGGATATACATAATGCGAGGTTTATACAAGGACGCAAAAGAGAAAATAAAATGAAACTGTTTTATTGAGTTGAGTAAAGAGCGAATAAGAGAGTGAATGTCAGCCTTTTTTAGTCTTCACTTCTTTACCTTTTACCTCACATTGTACATTAGCATTAATGAAAACAGTGTTTGATATTTGGCTTGCTTACTCACAAATCTTCCTTGATAACAGCAATTGTGACGAATGACTGGTAGTTGTTGCCTAAATTCTATTTTGGCTGTGCCTCCTTACCCATAGCTTGAATGAATGACGTATTTACCAAAAAAAAAATATTTATTTTGATATTGTAGTAGCTGTATTTACAGATATGCCAGAACGCATCTCAAGGAGCTAGAAATCAAAACATTCAGATAACTCATAAATACCAAAACTCAAGAATACGCCTACGTTTCGAATTTCCCAGTTCAAATTTATTTCTGCAAGAGTTCCTGAAGGATCGAGTTTTTATTTCTTTTCATCAAAGCAAAAGCAAAAGAGAATCAGAAGCGTGTTTTTATACGAATATTGCTCCAACAAGGAGCCTGGGAACCCTTACGAATTTTCCGAGACTGGACGCCACATATAACGAGAGAATCCTTGTGAGTGAGTCCAAAAGAAGGGACCATAAAGGATCTTAAAAGAAAACGGAGTTTCCTCATGTTTTTTGTTGAAGAAATAAAATGGCTCACATGCAAGACGGAGAAATACATGAAAATTTTAGGGAAATAAGAAAAAAGCACATGTACTACTGAAAGAAGCAAGGGAAACCAGTATTTTCCTTTTGGTCGTGTAGTTGGCTTTTCCACATTTCCAACGTGGATCCCAAACATAAAGCCAAAAGCACACAGTTTATTCTACTAGGATGCACGGAAACATGTACTCTCATGTACAGAGTCAACGGGTGGAAAAACGCTCGAGACCAAGACCAATACAAAATGTTGGTAAAAAACTGTATTAAAAGGATCGCAAGGAAAAAGTAAACTTGCATACATATGCACAGACACACATACATGTACGTACATGATCAAGAAGGTTCGCCCTTCTAATACGTAAAAGTTTCGTGCGTTTCGTAAGAAATAACGGAGAGGAAGTGGAAAGCTATTTCAGTGTGACTTTGTGTAAAAAAAGGATATGGGATAAATGGAAAGTAGTTTTTAGGAGCACTGGTGGTGGTGATGGTTGATGTTATGTATCGAAGAAACTTTCCTCCAGTGTGCATGCATTTTGCAAAGTAAAGAGCAGACTGAAAATTCTATGTATGTACATGTATTCACATAGACCATTCAGAAGCATGGCTTGGAATAAAGAAGTAAGTAGCTGTAGACATTTCATTGGATTTCAGTAGAATATACGGTTATACATGAGATACGTATATATGTGTGTACCTCCGTCGTTTTCCTCGTGATATTCATCCAGCTAAACTCATTTTTCTCAGAGTTTCTCCTTCTGTTGGAATGCATGCTCACATGGTCCTTCCAAAGTTCTAGTTAGAGTGAGATAACTGTTCTCTCTCACTGCGAGTTACTAGGGACATACATGAATGATATTGTTACATGGGGGAAAGCTTCTCTCAACATTTCCTCTGAACGTGTGGCAAGTTGGGATTGGAATGCGAGTGAGTGCAATAATGAAAGAAAGTAGTATAGTGGAGAAGGGAGTACATTGAAAGGTCTGGAAAGTTGAATTTTGTTGTGTGTGCATATGTGTCTGAAGCATGTGCATTGTGTATACACAGGAGCGCACACACATTTTACAAAAGTTCAACAGAGAGAAAAAGCTCTCCTCTCCGTTTTCTCCATGCCTTCTTATTGTCCTGGTTTGGTTTGCTCTCTCCTTCATTCCACCACATGCATTCTGCTCCTCTCAGCGACGGCTAATGCACACACGTTGCTGCTCAGTACAAGTTTGTTTTTGAAGCGAGAGAACGTGGAGAAAAAAAGAGTAAAAGGAATCAACGGAACGAGGAGAGCAGACCAGACTACTGGAGACGACGAGCTAGCGGCCAGAACGGGAAGGAGAAACAAGTTGGTTGCTATAATAAAAAGCTATACTTGCACACACACTTTCTCCACTCTCCTTTCTGTCTTCTATTCCATCCTTGTCTTCTCTTAGCTTCTCTTTTTTGGAGTGTAGTGGTTGGTGAAGGCACGGCTTACACAAGCACACACTCATTCTCTCACAATGCCTCTTTCCCCATTCTCTTTCAGAACTGACCTACTCCTGAAGCGAGCTGGTTGTGCTCTGCTCTTTCTCTCTCGCTCATACTCTTAGTCACTCTCATCTTCCCAGTCTTCTAATATCTCTCTTTCACTTTCTCCTCTTCTCAGTTTTCTCCTGTCAGGATCATCGTAGTGGGAAGGTTGTCCCTATCAATTTCAATACTACTTTGTATTGACTTGGTGGTGGCTAACCTCCTCTGCATTTTCCCTCTTCATAATTATCCTCCTAGCAGTAGAGAGTTGGTTGATTTGAAGAGGCAAAAACCAATCTGAAGACGAGACAAGAAGCAAAGTTGTTATTATTTCCTTGGTTGGACAATATCAGCAGAAGGAGCTTGTACTTGTCAATCAGTTGTCATCTTGAAGAGACTAAACCCTGGTAATTACTGGAACAAGGAAGTTTATCACTATCGAGGGAGAGAAAGGAGATCCCAGAAAGAACGACTCTTCCATACAGGTTGTCATCATAAAAGGATCCAACTATTTGACAAGTCCTGTCAACAATTAGCCGGATGGCTGAGTTGCAACAGAGAAAGCATCACAACCGAAAAACTCTAATAATACAAATAAATTCTGACAGAACATTTGCAGCGACAGGACAAAAATATAAATAAAAAGTTTGAAGTTCTTGTAGCTCACCATCTCAAAACATACAACAACAACACGTGAAAAAAAATGTAGACAGAAGGAATCAGCTTTTGTAATTTCTTCCTTCTCTCAGCTACATTGTACCTGTAAAAAATTTACAACACAAAAAAGTCAATCAAAATCAAAAGTAATAATTATTTTTTCAACTTTGCTAGCACACACATAATTACACTTCCTCTGTCTTGTTCAACAATCTCTAAACTACATTTAGATACATGCATTTGTCTTCAAAGTACAATATTAATAGATGTTTTCCTAAAGAGCATTCGTTTCAAGAAAGTTTCGACTTGAATACAATCAAAATCTTTTAAAAAAGAACGAACTTGATACTAAAATTTACTTGGTGTCATCATCGCTGTCAGTTGTGACGAACTTAATGTTAGAATAAAACAAGAAATAATATTTCAAAATAACGTACATAGACGACAGGCAACCAGTATTCCCGGATTTGCCATCCGCCAACGATGTGATTTCGCTTCGTCACGAAAATAAGATAGTAAAATTTTTTAATGTGAAAAACCGTGTCCTAATAAATCCATTCAAAATAGGGAAGGCCAAGAAGAAAGTTGGATCAATGCACATTTCCACGGCGGGTGAGATTCATTACATTTTGACTAATTGTTGCTTTCATGCTTGTTTATTTAAAACCCTTCTCATATGGAAGCGTTTAGTATTCTGCTTATACATTGCCAATACTTCGATTCAATGTCACCATTTGTATATTGTTAAGCTGTAAAACAACATTTATTTAGTGACTCCCACGTAAAAAGAGTTTTCTTTGTGTATAAAGGCACTTGACTCATTCCGTTTGATATTTCTTTCTTGTTCAAAGTCAAAAGTTGCTATTGTCAAAACTTTTGTGGTAGCGATTCACTTTAAGAACAAGGCACTTTCTTTAGAGTTATTTTCACACTTTTAGTTTGCTCTCGATCTTTTTTGGTCGCTTCGACTCCTGCAAACTTAAAGTTAACAAAAAAAGGGTTCAAACTCTTCCGAGTTTTCTCTTGTGTTCACAAGCGTCAATAGAAAAGGTAAACTTTGACTGTGAA
>JAQIXW010002267.1:0-16062 GCA_034700685.1 Willowsia buskii | reverse complement strand
ACGGAACGTTATGTAAACAACTTCATATTCCAGAGCGAGGCGACATGAAGTGTATAGGAATGTGAAAAAGTAAATTCGGATACATTGGAGGAATGGCCATAGCAAAAACTGGGGTAATTTAACAGTCGACACCCCATACTTTAAACCCGATTTGCGGCCAAGTCGGACTGCCCTGGACCACGCCTTTGCGAATTACTGTAAGTTTCAAAATCAATTCAAATTACTATCAAGGCACAATTCAAGACTGTGCTAATTTATAATATTAATGGATCTTTAGGAACTGGAAATTTCAATTCGAACTTTATACTGGCAAGAAAACAAATATGATAAATACTATGCTAACATCTGGAAATGACATAGGAAAGGAATGTCTCATGCATCAACTCACAACTGTCCTCGGTGGTTTAAAGAACTTTCAAGTGGGATTTTTGCTGGGTTCGGGAAGCCGTATTAAAACCAAATTTGGCATCGAAGCAAACCGTAAGACTAGATTTTGCTCGCTAGTTCTCTAGTTAATTAAATAAATTGTTAACTTTTGTAATATAAGAGATCATTACGCGCTGGAACATGGGTTTTTAATTAATTTACTATTTTCCTCCCTAGTATCTAACATTTCTACGTGGGTGGAGGATTCTGAAAACTTATACGGGTTTAAGACCACCCTAGAGCAAAAAGCAATTTATGAAGCCTTAGTTGGCAATCACCCTATAAGTGGCTTGGAGCTAACAGTCAAAATTTTGATAAGTGATGAAGGCTTAGAACATTTAAGAATGAAAAATCTGGCATCTCCACTAAGCATAAATCATCAGCTTTTATCTCTGGAAGAGTCTATGGACACTGATATAATTATTGGAAGTGGTGAAAGGATTAAATGCCACAAAGTTTTTCTTACAGGTATAAAACCCCTTTTTAAATTCATTTTAATATCAAAATTTATGTTATTTGTTTCATTTTTTGGCAAACAGTAAATAGTGACGTATTTCGAGCCATGTTCCAAAACAGCATGACAGAGGGAACTACAGGAACTTTACAATTGGTTGATATGAGTGCGCCAGGAGTTCGTGCCTTACTTCAGTATTTGTACACCTGGGAACTTACCCAGGCAATAAATGACTGTTCGATTTCTGTGGAACTACTTGTCAGTGCAGAAAAGTATGACATTATGAGACTTGAGACTGACGCTCGGGATTTGTTACTGTCCAAGGATTACAGTTGGTTTACAGTCAGTTCAGCAGTTCAACTTCTCCACTTTGGTAAAGTGAAAGTGGCTACCACAGAGTGTGAAAAACAAGCAAGCTACAAATTACTAGAGGAGAAAGCTGTGGAAGTGCTAAAATCGTAAGTTGATATGCTTCACTACACCCAAAATTTTACTTTACAAGATCAAATGGTTTATTTTTTTAGCTTGACACTTATGTTTCCATATTTCAGAAAATCTACCGAGGAACTAACGGCATCCAAAGAGTATCGGGAATTATTTGACGATTCCGCAACTGGAATGGAATTTTGCTCTTATATTATGTCAAAGACACAAAACACTATCCTAGCGACTACCTACTAAACTAATTAATTTTATGATTACGTCGAAATAATTTCCTACCTATATTTAATTATAAGCATTTCTATTAGCTTAGAGTTTCACAAATCACTTGTACTTACTTGATAATGTAAAATAAGAATAAAATTAGAATGCAAAACACTTTAAGTGTACTGCAAACAATTTGCATATGTAAAATACTGTGAATCAAGATACAATCATGAATACTTCACTTATCATTACTTCTTTTTAGTTGAAACACTTTGACTATTCTATTTAAGATCAATATAATAACTTTTATACATATTACAGAATTCAACAAATATTATGAAGTTATCAATTATGTTTGTCATGTGTGTATTTGAAGATGTGTATCTCTTTCTCTAAAACCTGTTTGTTGACATGAATATTCAGAGAATATTCTCGTACTAGAAAGCAGTAACATTACTTACAATATTGATAACGAAAACTTTCTATGTAAGCATTAAAAGTATTTCTTCAATATATATACCTAACTACAAAATTTTTACACCATAATACACAATTATAAGTCACAGTGCAATGTAAGCAAATAGGATAGGTTTTGTTAAAATTAAAAATTTACTTAGCTAAGTTTGACTAATTATATTTATTAAAAAAATTATTGGACATGCTTAACATTTTCTCCTTAGAACTTCACCTAGTCTTGAGTTGAACAATCAACCAGATTGGATTCAACAAAATTCCTTTTAGGCCTTTTAGGTTTTTCAAAATACGCCTAAATCTGATTACGCCTTAGAAATCTGATAATGTTTCTGTTTACATATCATGTATGTTATCTCGATAAGAAATACGGTTAATAGTACTAAATGTCCAATGCTGTACAAAATCCACACAGTTTTTAAGTCTTTAGGACTTAAAGCCTTTGGCTCTGCAGCATTCTCAGTCGAGTGACCAGAATTGTTGGTGATGCTATAGCCAGTATTATTAATAGTTTGTTTTGTTTCATGTTAGTTAATGATTTCAAGGTTTTCGTAATGCAGTTCCGTCCATTTTCCATAAAGCCCACTTTCATATATTCTGCCTACACCCCATTTGAATAATGGGTAAATATAACTACGCTCAACAACGTAGGGCATTGTCGTTTTTATGTCATTCACTTGCACTATTGCTGAAGTGGTTTTTGATTCGAATAATAACTTTACAAGTTGACCTTGCATTTGAACTCTTGTCATGTCATCGAGCACCGCAAAGTTATCAAATGTAAAGTTTCCCATTTTATGATTCGCCGAATTTCCCAAATTAGCATACATCTCAACTGTTAAATTTTGCACCCCAAAATCATCATAAGGAAAATATTGAATAGAGTCTGCTAGTGTTTTTAAGTATGACGGGTTCTCTGGAAAAGTATTGTTTTCTTTTAAATAATGTAGAATTTTAGGCAAATACATTTCATCGTTTTCCCCCTTTTCAACAATTCTTGCAAATGTTGCCACACTTCGAACACTTCCAGTAAGTTCTTCAAGGTTTTTGGGGTACAGCGGATCTACTGCTTTTGTAAGAAATGATGCAAGTTCTGCTTTATACGCAATATTTATCAATGTACTCATTGCAAGAGCCCATATCAGTTTGTTAGCCAAATGAATCTTGCCATGCTTCCATACTTTTATGGAAAGTCTAAGTTTTCGATACAGTCCGTTGTCAAACATACTTTTTAGCAATGACACAATAATTATTTTATAACTTGAATGTTTTAATGCATTTTGTGTTACAGTTATTGACACTGAAACTGATGCTCGCATGCACAAATAAAATATGGCAAGAAACAGCCATAGAAACACGTCGAACATTCCATTTAGTGCCTCGTCGTACAAGTCAGCTTTCTCTCTGATAACGAGAAATGCCCAAGACTCAGAATCAAATCCAAATTCCAAAATCTCTCTTCTATAAGGCAGTACAAATGCGTTGAGAAAATCATTGTCCAATATTCCGACTTTAAGAACAGTTGGCCACTTTGGAGGAGAAATTGGGTTGTTGTAATCGAAAGTAAAATTTAGCCTTTGACTAAGCGTTAGCATAACGCAAATATGTACTGGGGCAGCATAAAGCTTTCCGTAATGTTTAGTCAGAGGATTACAGCTTTTTATATGCTCAAATCGCTTAAACCAACTAGCATCTGATTCAATTAGGTTCCTGTTCAAATTTTTACTAGAGCATAATATTTGCTTTTCAATGCTCAGCTCCGTGTAAAAAATCTTTATTTCGTGAATTCGATTGTCATCAAAACACGCTGGGCAAATCATAAAAAGATTGGCTAAGCTCAGAATCACATGGAAATGTCTATTTGTATAAAACTTCAGTCGCGAGTCAAAAGAAACGTCGTTTAAAAGTTTTGTTTGATGATTTGGTGGTATTTTGTTGTAGAAAAACAGAAGAGTTTCTTGAGTTGGCAAAACTTGGTCCCGACTTAAACTCAATGGAACATATTTTCCACTTTTGTATGTGCTATCCATGTAAATGTGAGCAAGAGATATTCGGGAATGGACAAATGTGCCTTTTAAATTATTTTGATTTCGTGATACGTAATGTATTGAGAACACATTTTGTTTTCTAGATAAAATTGATAAAACTGTGTAAAAGGTTTGTGTGGAAATAAAGTTGGTTGAATTCAGAAATATTCTAAAATGAAAATGATGAAAGCTTTGAAGAAAATCAGAAACAACAGAGGAAGGTTCCATACTATTAACAAAACTTGAGCTTATTGATAAAAGTATAAAGAGGAAAAAAGCACGTGGAATTATATCTGAAGATTTCATAGGTAAAACTGAACGAGTTGACATGATGACTAAGAAGTATATTTGTCAGAATAATTTGCTAGGGACTTAATGTTTTCTTTAAACGGATATAATATTTTGTTATTTTCTTCGATAACATGTAATGTGAACATTACAATATTATATGATAACTATTCAAGTATTTACGCACACTCCAATTTTCAAAATTGCTTTAGAAATCTAACACTTTAGATAACATTAATGTGTTTTAATCTACAATTGACTCTTGCTTCACGCTCCACTAGAACTTCATTTAATATGCAGTAAACATTTCTCGATTTTTTAATAATATTGATTTGCTTCAGCTCTTTGTACTCCTTAGAATGCTAGCTACCATACTTGTTTCATAAATAGTTGCCACAAATTTTTGTCGCGGTGTGGATACAAATATGATTGAACACTCAACCAAGGCTAGAAATAGGGGTTTCCTGATTAGCCAGGAAGAAGAAAAATATTAAGGTGACCATATATTGCAAGCATGCCTGGCAATTACGTACGTATGGTACGTAGAAGCATGTAATTATATAGCACTCTGTTTATTAAAATTTCAAACTTTTGAACTTACAAAAACAAAAACTTGATAAATAATTGCAGGCAGAAATAAGTACATAAATACAGGGAAATTACAGCCTATGACTCTCAGTGTTTGCTGGTTTTGGGTAAACAGCAAAAACATCTATACTTGTTTTCAAATTGCTAACATTTGCATCAACTGGCTCAACAACTATCTTGCGATGCTTGGTACTTACATCATAACACTTAAAATGTTTTTGTTGGAGTATTTGTAAATTCTCTGAAAAATAAATATTGAGACTTCTATTTATCGTAGTTGTAATGTATAACATCCAAATAACTTTCTTAACTTAACACTCCTTTGCATTTAATGATCCCTGTTCAGTTTTATTATCAGTTGCCCTACTTGAAAATCCTCCGGCAATCAGATATCCTGACCAGTATTTTTCATCTTATATTTCACCAACATGATCACTTATAATAAAACCGTTATTATTTGTAAACTGTGTTGTTCCAAATATAATATTAATTTCAACAATTTCCTGATAATTTCAATTCCATCTGTAATAAATACCAATTTCATATATTCTACCAAAGCCCCACTTAGAAAACGGATAAGTATAATTTCTCTCCAGAACATATGGCTGCGTTGTCAAAGTATCCTTAAAATGTATTACTGCGGAAGTTGTTTTCGATTTGATCAACAATTTTACAAGTTGCTTCTGCATTTTCACTCGTGTAATTTCATCAACAACGGCAAACTCTTCTACTACAAAATTTTCCAATCTATTATACACTGGCTCTACTGGGCTGATGTAGGTTAAAGCGGTGAAATTTTGCATTCCCAATATTTCAGAAGGAAAGAAATTTATTGACTTTTCTAGCTGTTTGTGGTACAATTGTTTTCCTGAATTAGCAGTCATGTTTAAATAATACAAAACTCAAGATTGGAGTTAGAACTGTTTTTTGTAAGAAATGATGTAAGTTCCGCCTTATACGCAAGATTTATTTTTTTTACTCATTGTAAGTGCACAAATAAGCTTGGTGGTTACCTTAATTTACGTTTCAGTGAAAAGTTGGAACATGTAGAAGAAATGGAGCAAATCCAAGTAAAAACGCTTACCGGTTTTCTAGCTGTAATGAGTAGGCAAAAATATATTTTAGCTGATCTATATAGTCTACTGCGTCAGTACAAACAACACACGTATTTTATGCAATATATATGCAATCTAAACATGTGAATATTTTATAACTCGCTAGTAATAAGATATGTGAAGAGATTTTTGGTCAGATTGCATTGCATGATTCAGCCAGTACACAAATTATGCTTACGTGTCAGAAAAAGAGTATTTTGTTGGAAAATTGCGAATCAAGAAGATGAGCAATAGCATATGTATATGACTCTGAAAGTCTTAAAAAATAAAAATAAGTTGGACTGACAGAAGAAATGTATTGGGCACTGCTGAGTCTGCTCCTGCATTGTTAAGTTATCAAAGTTATCAAAAACGTTCTATAAAAAATAGTATTAAAACAGCAGAATTCAAAATTTGGTTTAAGGGATCTTTTTTATATTGTGGGTATCTGGAGATTTGGCTTAGCACTCAAGACTGGGATGTGCTTTTCTTATGCATATGTAATGGCATATGAATACAAAAGTGATGAAGTCGGTTCTTAAACAGTGAAGTTAAATATTAAATTTTTTACATGCATATTTCAAGTACTGAAAGCCACGCGTATGTGTAGCTCTCGCGTGTGTGTGCTTGTAAAAATAAACGTTGTAACATTGTCATGTTATTTTCATATAAAATGATCGAATAATTTTTAAGGGTTAAGAATATTTTCACTTATTTTTTACATTTGCAATGCAAATTCTGAATTGTACGTAGCCAGTATATGATCAATTATAATTATATATCAGTATGACCTAACTTTCACTTCGAAAACTTGCTTTCTCAGCTTAAAAATTATTTTTACAAATATTTTCAGAAAACAACGAGTACATCGTAAATTGAAAAGAAAATATTTTAATCAAACTTAAAATTTATTTAGATTTGACTCCAAATAACTATTTCAAAACTCTTCAGCTCAATTGGCAGATTTTTGACCACATATTATGTACGTTATCTCGGTAAGAAATATAAATAGTAATATTGAGTGTCCAATTATATACAAAAGCCACACAGTTTTTAAATCTTTAGCACTTAAAGCTTTTTGCTCTGCTGCATACTCAGTTGATCGACTAGAAACCTGTTTTGCTAAATGATAAGCTATCCAATGATCCTTGGAAACAGGCACAGAATCTCTATCAATAGCAATTCCCTTTGTATTAATGTATTTCTTTATTTTAAATAAGTTATTGATTTCAAGGTTTTCATAGTTCAGCTGAGCCCATTTGTCCTTCAGACCACTTTCATATATTCTGCTGACGCCCCACTTAAAAACAGGATAAAAGAAGTTAGTTTTCAGAACGTACGGCCTAGTTATTTTAACCTCATTAACTTGAACCACTGGTGAAATTCCTTTCGATTTAATCAGCAAGTTTACAAGTTGACTTTGCACTTCAACTCGCGTCATATCATCCAGCACAGCAAAGTTGTGTGTCGTCAAGTTTTCTAATAAATTTTCTCCTGACACTTTTGATTGTAGGTATAAATTAGCAGTTAAAATTTGCATCCCGAAGTCATCAGAGCGAAAGAATTGAATCAAGTCTTTCAGTGGCTTGGGGTACATTGTTTTTTTCATGCTACTACTTGCATTTATGTAATATAAAATCCTTGCCATTATTTTGTGCGAAAAGGTTTTTCTTATCAACCTACTTCTCGAAAAGGTGGCTATGCTCTGAACGGAGTCCACCAGTTCATTCAAGTTTTTGGGGTATAGAGGTGCTACCGATTTTGTAAGAAAGGACGACAATTCTGCTTTATATGCAATACTAATCAATGTGCTCATTGTAAGAGCCCATATGAGTTTGTTAGCCAAATGTACTTTCCCGTGTCTCCAAATCTTTATGGAGCGCCTAATCCTTTGACACAGACCGTTTCCAAGCATATTTTTGAGTACAGAGAAAACGAACATTATACATTTTACTGGTGATTTGCACTTCGAACGTTCTGCTTCACTTTGGGTTATTGATAGTGATAATGCAACCGACGCTCTCATGCTTATATAGAAAAGAGTAAGAAACAGCCAGAAAAACACGTTAAACATTCCAGTTAGCGCTTCGTCATACAAGTCAGTGTTATCCTTGACTATAAGAAATGCCCAGCAGCTAGAATCAAATGCAAATTCCAAAACTTGTCTCCTCTCAACTACTGCGAAGTCTAGATATTTATCATTCGTTATTAGCCTTTTTACAATTGCTGGCAATTCTGAAGCGGAGATAGGATTATTATAGTCGAATGTAAAGTTAAATTTTCGACTAAGCGTTAGCATAACACAAATATGAACGGGAGCCGCGTAAAATATTCTAAAAGATTTAGACACCGGATTGCATTCTGTTATGTTCTCGTATTCTTTTGAAAAGCTGGCATCTGCTTCAATAAGGTTTTGGTTGAGGTTTGCACTATCGCACAAACGTTTCTCAATATTAGTTGATATTTTACTATTCATTTTCACTGTCTGGATTCGTTTCTCATTAAAGCAAGTAGTGTATATTTTATAGAGACTAGATAGGTTAAGAATCACAAAAAAGTGTTGATTTGAGTAAGAGTTAAGCCGCGAGTCAAAAGATGAGTCTTTTAAAAAATGTGCCTCATCATTTGGTCGAATTTGATTTTAAAAGAACAAAATATTTTGCGGATAGGAAAAATATACGTTATGACGTAAATTTACTGGTACTGAATTCGCACTGCTGTATGACCTATTGTCTATATACATATGAGACAGAGCTATTCGGTGATGAAAAAATATTCCAGTTGTTTTATTAGCATTATACAATGTAGTAAAATTGTTTTGTGTTTGTGAGATGTCGCTGATTGAAAATACGTTATTCCCATTTAAAATTGGTAAGAGAATGTGAAAGGTTGGTACAAAGTTAGGATTGTGGGAATTCATGTATACCCTAAAGTGACAATGATGAAAACATTTTAGAAAATGAGAAACAACAGAGGACGGTTCTAAGCTACTCGTCAATTTTGTGCTGATTGATAACAAAAAATAAAAAAACAAGAAAATGTCACGGAGAAATAAATCGGAATTTCGTACACGAAACATTTAAGGAACTAGTGAGGACTAAGAAGTATTGAAACTTATTATTTAGCACTTATTTATGTGCTTGTGGTTTGTATTGAACTGAATAACAATAATTTTTACAGGCACTCAAGAACACTTACTCACTGTCAGTATGCAACCAAACTAGTATATTACCGAATCAGCAAAATAAAGCACTTCATGTCTAAGGCGACATTTTTTCAAGCGTGATAAGTATGCTCTGAGTTTTTGCTTCACTGACAGTCAATTTCAAGTATGTGTTAACAGTTCTAAAACAATATATGAAAATTTTATTTCATCATAATTGCAAGTTTTGCGCTTGTGTAATACCAAAGGAGTACCATACCATACACGTTTTAGCAAGATAAGTAACAAAATATCCATAAGCCTAATTTAATCATTAGTTAAATGGTTTTACATAAACTTCATAAACGTCAAAACTTGAGATTATGGACATATATCTCTGTCGCTATGACAGTGTCAAGTGTCAAGTACGCAGTTATATTTTTATGTAAGGCAACGTCGAAACTATTTAAAGGTTTGGCAATGAACTTTTAGCCATGTATATTATGTGAGCTACATGAAATACATGCCATGAATTTAGGTTTATTAAAATACAGCCACGCGCTTCCTTTTAGTGTAGCTTTCTTGGTCATGCTTCTACTTATGCAAGACCACAAGCTTACGTTACGTGGCCTTATATAAAATAAAAATAGGATTGTTTTCCGTATTTTAGATCAGCCAATGACAAAAAACTGATGAGTATAAATATGTTTGCAATATGTAATATCTTTGTCACGTGTAAATGCAAAAACAAGACGTAATGTCATCAAATAAAAGTTTCAAACGGCTTAAGCATACACTATCAAGAAATTTCATATTTTTATTGCTGAAAGGAATTTTAAGTTGTGTGTTAGCATGAATTATCATTAATATATCTTTTACTTCCTTTAGTCCGACAAACACATTATATTTTTAAGCTTATGGTATAGGTGATTTTATTAATAGACTAAATATTAATTTAAAAATAAAAACATCATCACGAGTTGAACATTGACATCTAATTAGGATTCAACACCAATCCTGTTTAGTTCCATATGTTTTGCCTTATAAAGCTGACAATGTTTATGTTCACATATCATATACCTTACCTCGATAAGAAACATTGATAGTAATAGTGAATGTCCAATGATGTACAAAAGCCACACCGTTTTTAAATCTTTAGCACTTAAAGCTTCTGGCTTCGCTGAATCTACGGTTGACCTACTAGAGACCTGTTTCGCTAAATGATAGCCTATCCATTGGTCTTTGGATACAGGCACAGAATCTTTATCAATAGAAATGTTCTTTTTATTAATGAGTTGCTTTGTATGAAATAAGCTTTTGATTTCAAGGTTTTCATAGTGCTGCTGAGCCCATTTGGTATACAGACCACTTTCATATATCTTGCCAACGCCCCACTTAAAAGCTGGATAAAAGTAGTTGTTTTTGAGCACGTACGGATTAGTTGACTTAAACTCATTAACTGGAACCACTGGCGAAATTCGTTTCGATTCGATTAACAATTTTAAAAGTTGACTCTGTATTTTAACAAGATCCATATAATCCAGCACGGCAAAGCTTTGCGTCGTCAAGTTTCTTAATATATTTCTCCCCGCTGTTTTTGATTGTAGGTACAAATCAGCAGTTAAGTTGTGTGTACTGACATCATCAGATGGAAAAATTTGTATAGAGTCATTTAGTCGCTTATGGTAGGACGGTTTCTCAAAATTAGTGTTAGCATTTAAATGGTATAAAATCATAGCCAGTTGAATGTCATCAGCGTTTGAATCTTTTAAAGTAACTTTACTGAAGGTTGATATGCTCTGAACAGCCTCAACTAGCTCTTCCAAGGTTTTTGGATATAAAGGCTCTACAGATTTTGTAAGAAAGGCTGCAAGTTCTGCTTTATACGCAATACTAATCAATGTGCTCATTGTAAGAGCCCATATGAGTTTATTAGCCAAATGTACTTTTCCATGTTTCCAAATTTTTATGGAACGCTTTAGTTTTCGATGAAGCCCATTTCCTAGCATAATTTTGAGTAAAGAAAAAACTAGCCTTCTAATTTTCACTGATGATTTACATTTCGAACTTTCTGCTACACTTTTGGTTATTGATAGTGAAAATGCAATCGATGCTCTCATGCTTACATAGAAAATAGTTAGGTATATCCACAGAAACACATCGAACATTCCAGTTAGCGCTTCATCATACAAGTCGATATTATCCTTAACGATAAGAAATGCCCAGTATGTAGAATCAAATGCAAATTCCAAAACTTGTCTTCTCTCAGGAATTATTATCGAGTTAAGATAATCATCATACATTATTCCCGCCTTGACAATTGCTGGCCAGTTTGAAGCCGAGATAGGATTACTGTAGTCAAATGTGAAGTTAAATTTGCTACTAAGCGTTAGCATAACGCAGATATGAACTGGAGCTGCATACAACGTTTTAAAAGACTTCGATACCTGATTACAATCTTGAATGCGCTCATATTCTTTAAAGTAGGCGGCATCTGACTGAATTAGATTTTTGTTGAGGTTTACACTACCACAGGCACGTTTCTCTACATTATTTGATATTTTGTCATTCATTTTTACGGTATGGATTCGTTTCTCGTTAAAGCAAGCAGTGCATATTGTATAGAGATTAGATAGGTTGATAACCACAAAAAAGTGTTGATTTGAGTAGGAGTTAAGTCGAGAATCAAAAGAAGAGTCGTTTAAAAAATTTGTTTCATCACTTATTTGAACTTGGTTATGAAAGAACAAAATATTTTGTGGATATGCCAAAGATATATCATCACGTAAATTTTCTGATACTGAGTCCGCATTGCTGTATGACCTATTGTCTATATACATATGAACTAAGGCTGTACGATGATGAAAAAACATTCCTGTTGTTCTATCAGCATTATACAGTGAACTGAAATTATTTTGTACTTGTGAGATGTCGTTGATTGAAAATACGTTATTCACATTTAAAATTGGTAAGAGGATATGAAAAGTTTGTACAAAATTAGAATTGTAGGAATCTAGGTATATTCTAAAATGACAATGATGAAACTCCTTTAGAAAATGAGAAACAACAGGGGACGTTTCTAAGCTGGAAGTGCTAATTGATAACAAACAAATAAAAAGCAAACAAATGTGCCGTAGAACTAGATCGGAGGTTTCCCTGCAAAACATTTGAGGAATTAGGGAGGATCAAGAATTATTGAAACTTGGTATTTAGCAATTATGTACGTGGTTGAGGTTTGTATTGAACTGAACTGAATAACAATATGTTTTACAGGCACTGAAGAACACTTTCTCACAGTCAATATCCAACTACACTACTATATTTCCAAATTGATTTGCGAGAAATACAACATTTCATGTCTAAGGCGACATTTCCTCAGGCGTTATAAGTATGTTCTGAGTTTTTATTCACTGACAGTTAATTTCAAATATATCTTAATTGTTCTAAAAATCTTCTTTTATCCTATTTGCTCGTTTTGCTTTTGTGTAACATTAAAGGAGTATACAAGTTTAAAAGTTGAATAACAAAATATCTAGAAACTTAATTTAATTGATAATTAAATGGTTTTATACACTTCCAAATCGTCAAAACTTGAGATTATGGACAGATACCTCAGTTGCTAAGACAGTTCGTAGTGCCAAGTGCGCAACAACATTTTAAAGTAGAGCAACGTCAAAACTATTTGATGGTTTGGCAATGAACTTTTAGCCACGTGAGTTAGGTACAGCGACGTAACAACGGTGGATCCCGATGGAGCCACTGCTCCAGGCCGGACGCTTGGGAAAAGTGTTAGGGCCGATCGGGGTGGAGCAAAATTAATAAAGATGTAATGAATCAAAAATTACAGATGAATACCCACTTGATAGTTTTCGAAAGGAGAAATGTAAAAAGGTTAATTTCCAACATAATTGCTGATGCTGCTTGTAATGAGACACACATCTGTTTTTGATTATGGAAGTTATTCAATATTGCAGACAAACTGAAATAGGTTCAGAGGAGCTTATGAACTGGATGAGTCATGAATGATACATTTGCCATGAAGAAAGTGTAAGAAGTAAAGACCCAATTAAGGTTAAATAATAATCCTGACTCAGGGATAACGAAAGTGAGGGGAAACACATTTTTGAAAGATTAATTTGTGAGTAAATATATCATTGGTTGTCTCCATCCAATCCCATCAAAATCTCCTCTTAATTTACCAAAATGTCCTTGAAATCAATAAAAAAGTTTAATCCTAAGATATTTTTTTTAACAAACCAAAATTTCAATAATGTGCATAACGATTTCTTTAAATTTATCCAAACTACCTATAATTTATAACTAATTTTTCCCCAAATTTATTAAAACTATCTATCGTTTCATCAAATTTTCCTCAAAATCCATCAAATTTTCTTCTGAATCTATTAAATTTTCTCCAAATCTATCAAATTTTTCTCTAAGTCTATTAACGTTTCTCCGAATCCATCAAATTTTTCTCTAAATCTATTAACTTTTCTCCGAATCTATCAAATTTTCCTCTAAATCTATTAACTTTTTTCCAAATCTTTCCAAATTTCATTCAAATCTATCCCAAGTTTCTCCAAATGTGTCAAATTTTCACCAAATTTATCAAATTTTCCTCCAGATCTTACCAAATTTCATTCAAATCTATCCAAAGTTTCTCCAAATCTGTCAAATTTTCAGTCAAAGTTTTGTCTAAAGCTACCAAAATAACCTCAATCTTTCAAACTTTTTGGATATCGGTCTTTATGTGCCCATTTTCCCACGCGTGCTATATGGTCACAAGTTCTCCTTGAAATCTGTACAGTTTTCCAGATTCCCTATTGAATTGGATAAATGTGTAGAAATAAGCCTAAATCAAACAAATTTTTAATGTGTATACTGCAAGTGCTCTTCAAAAATCTTCTTTAAACATGATTTTGATAGCATCAAAATAAATACAACTATATTAAAAGGCCGTACATTTCTGCCCGAACCAGGCCGGACGCTGAAAGGCAAATTCACGTTACGTCTCTGGTTAGGTAACCTACAGGAAATACATGGCTTAAATTTAAGTTTATATACATATGGCCACGCGCTTCCTTAGAGTTTAGTTTTTTGTTTGTCATCCTTTTACTTATACAAGACCACAAGCTTACGTGACGTTACCTGATATTAAATAAAAATAAGATTGCACACGTAAGAGACCAGAAATTGTTTTCCGTATATTAGATAACCAATGATGAGAAAACGGATAAGTATAAATATGTTTCGTAATAGTAGTCATGCAGATATTACGTTTGAATACGGAAACAAGACGTGATGCTGTCATAACAGAGTTTAGGATGGCTTAAGCTCATAGATATATACAAGTGCTCACCGTGATAATTTAATTATTGATTTCTTCTGAACATCCACCCATGCAGACTTCCAAGGCAATCAATATTTTACTACTGTTCATACATGTTTTTTCCACTACTACTTGTGTTCCATCAGTAAATATCAGGCTTGGGTAATCACGGATTAGAATCACCAATACTTAATCCGGGATTGGTGATTAAGTTAATCACTTAATCACCAATCCCACTTCAGATTTTTCCCATTTAATCACAATCACTAATCCCGAAGCCAGCAACCTTTAATCACTACTTAATCACTACTCAGTCACTGAGGTAAAGAAGTAGGTACGTAAACTGAGGTAAATTACAGCTAGACTACCAAAATAGGTTATCAGCGATACCAAAGTTGCTTGTACCAACTTGGATACTGGCCACTGCCAATTTACGTGTATGCAATACCTACTTCGATAAAATTGTAAACTTTCATTGTACATTACATTGTATAATCTATAAATTAATTTAATCACTAATCCTAATCCAACTTGCATTTTCGTTTAACATTTAATCACCTAATCACCGGTGATTGGGACTGATATTAATCACCAATCACCAATCACTATTAGAAATGGAATCTTCATTTGATCACATCACAATCACTAATCACCTGACAAAATTGGGGTGATAAGCCAAGCCTGGTAAATATGCTTTCCAAGTTTCCATATTTAGATATCAATATTTGAATATTTATTTTATTTGCATAAAGCTTTCTATCAAATTGGATTCTGTTGCATTCATTTTAACTCTACTGTTAGAGCGTAAGAGTATGGCCAAAGAAAAGTGTGTAAAAAACGGCAATGTGAAAATTTGCGCTTTGAAATTCAAGCAGATATTTCAAAGATAGTTGGAATCGAGATCTGTTTGATTGACCAATCAATACGAACTTTGTACACTTATAATGTCTTATTCTCGTGTGAATCATTTGGTGATTTTTTAAATCGCTTGGTGTTCAAAAGCACTTTCTACAAGATGGACATTTGAATGGCCTTTCTACTGCATGTATTCTCAGATGAATTTTAAGATGACTAGAATAAGGAAAATTGTCCGAAAAATTTACAAAGTTAATGATAAACCACACTAATCTTTTGCATCAATACATAAATTTTTTAATTACTCTTAAATCAAATACTAACAACATGGAAAATTGTATACTAAACTCAATAAACTGTATAGAAAAAATAAAAGTACCAACACCTAAACATACTCAAATAATTATCACAAGCACATAAGTTTGTAATAACTAACTATCTAAAGATCTGGAAGAATGGATTCTGAAGATGCCCCCAAACTGTAAATGTTATCAATGATTGGCTTCATCTCTTCACTTTCTCCAATTGAATCTTCACATTCCATAAAAATTCCATCTACTTCCGGATGTCCAATCCTTCCATTCTCTTCCTCCCCCACTCCCACCCGATTTTCATCAGACTCATCCTCTGGCAATTCTTCAGTCTTAATCTTCACTTCACAGTAGCTTGACATTTCTATCATTTCCTCCTCGTCAATGGAACCATCATCTTGGTCATCCACATCTTCATTGAAATCACTG
>JAQIXW010002266.1:0-16064 GCA_034700685.1 Willowsia buskii | reverse complement strand
TTCTCCCTCCCTCTTTCTCAAGTTAATTTTTTAGTTGGTGTGAGTCACATACTTAAGCATTTTCACTTGAGTTTTAATGATAAAAAAAGATGAAGAGCCCGAGTTTTGGTAGTTGCTGCTCAAATTTGTAGTAGGGAACCTAGGACAAGAGATAGGGAATAGAGATGATGAGGATGAGGATGACATAGGCTTAAAAAAGCAAGACAAGTTAACTCACAAAGAAAGTTAAAGTCAAGTTGAATGGAAAAAAGTGAAAGAAAACATTGTGGTAGAATTGGTGAACTAACAAGTACAAAATATTACTTAAGTACTATAAACGCCCAACCATCTCATCATTGCATTGCCTGCTGACGTGGCACGTTAGATGGTGAAAGAAATGTTGAAATGATGGGGTATACGTTGGTATCTGCAACTGTGTGTGCAAGGAACTCGTGTAGTGACACATTACTCTCTTTAAGAACCAGAGACAATCCACTCTCTCGGAATAATATGACAATGGACTCTATATAACTAATAACAGCGAAAGACGAACTAACTTACATTTCTGATGTTATACATATTATATATATATACAAGAAAAATGATGTGTTCTAGGAAAATGTCCACACAAGTCTTACAACTAGACTTTACAGAGAGAAAATAGGGTTGGCATTTGAGCAGAGAGGAAAAATCAATCTGCTTTAAAATTCCGAGCACGAGACTCGTTTCATATTATAGGGCTAACAACCAAAAGTAGTAGTGTCGGTACAAGTGGGAGAAGTGAGTGGTATTGGCGGCGGTAGCGGTGGGGATGATGGCATAAGGATCTCTCCTTCTACATGAAAGTTTTTCAGGAAAAACGGTGTAGTATGTTGGTTGAGTGACTAGAATTGTTTGAATTTCTGGAGAATATAAAGAAGAGGTACATAGAAGGAAGTAATTTTCCGTTTTTTTTTCTTGGAAATGATTTTATAATGTAAATAGCATATGCAAAGTCGTAAGTGGCGGTCATTTTAGTGCAAACATAACCATTTTATCAAAAGTTTGAAGTGGAAAATGGGTGGATGAAAGCTACCATATAAATGAATTTGCTTTACTGAAGGTGTGTACTTTAGGCATACGCCTATATGATAAAAATTCATATAGACTATATTTAGTAGTAGTAGTAGTAGAACAATAGACTAAATAGCAATGTTCTGTTGCATTATTATTATAACTGCGGATGTTCAATTCATTGTAATCGGTCTATTTCCTGACAGTGAAAATGATTGTTTCTGTCAAATGTGCTCAGAGCCTACATCAATGGTAATGATAATATCCTATTCACATTATGGGAAAGTTACTGTCAAAACAGTGTACATTGCAAATGTGGTAGTGCATATATAAGATTTTAATTGTAATGGTTAACTTGGTCTGCCAAAGCTTGAAACGTTATGGTCCCTGTCCCTCGCTACCATTATCAACGTAATAATTTGAAAGTGCCATCAAATTACATCCAATCGTTGAGTAGAGAAACAGCAGAGAACACACCTATATTAACTTTGTGTGTGTGTGACGTGCCTGCCTGGTTTTCAGGAAGGAAATGCGAACGAAGAGAGAAATATAGATGAGAACGCCACTCAAGCACCAAGTGGGAAATGTGAAAGCTCTCTACGGAGATGAGACTAATTAGTCGGCCTAATGATTACCAGACATTTTCTTTTGTCTAGTTTGCTCTAGGTGGATCGCGATACGTATAAAAAATAGTAAGGGTGTGCCTTTATGTTTTAGTACTCATGCACCACCACCGCCAGCACAAAACTACTTCTACCATCATCATAAAAAATATCTCTACACTCAACAAAAGCATTAAAGATGAAAACCCCGTTGGATATTCTATTCTCCATAATAGTTATGCCCTTCTTGCTGTTTTCCGCTGCAAAACATTTCATCGACCAAGCAAAATGCTAAAAATACTGTACGGTGCATTTAATATTATGATGATCATACTCAGGCAAGTAGTACTATAATAAATGTGGCTCGTAAACATGGAGGTAGAATGTTTCTGATGATGATTACAGCATAAATGTGCTGGTCGTATGCCATCACATGATACACTGTATTTAGATGTTAATTGTAAATGTACTCATAAGTTTATTGTGAGCCAGCAGATCATCGGTAATGATGATCAACATCAACGCTGTCGTCATTCTCATCATGATCATCATGACCGTCCAGCTTTTATATGCCTATATCTCGTTTATAGGATATTATTTTGTTTAGTCGTATAGAAATTCCCAAGGTGTGTGTATATTCTTTGCAGTTCAAATGAAAGCGTGCCTTCCAGCTATCTTTGTACTCGCTGTCGTGCCCAAGTGTTGATGAATGGAGTCTCTTAATTATTTTTTCCCTTGTGAATTTTTTTCGTCATTTCCATTCGCTTTTATTTCATCAGAGAAATAAAACTTCTGTGTTGTTTCCATTTAGTAGTAGAATGGAGAATCACTGTCTGTCTTTTGTTCGAGTGGATGCACTCACATTGTGTAGCAAACTGTGCCTGTTTTACCTTTCTCCTTTGATGTTATGTATTTTATTCGTTTCTGTAATGCAACTGTTTTGTCTTTCATTTTCAATTTGTATCAAAATACACAAAGAATACCTAAAGTAGTAAGAAAATACGCCTATATCTATACTCGAGTCAGCAAAATAAGCAAGCCTTGCAACTTACCAACATACCAGATTTAAACGGATAAAATTAATGAACAAAACCTTACTCTTTTTGTAAGCTGGAAAATCTTCAGTAAACCATAGAAGCGTCTATGAAATCGTAGGAATAAATTGAAAGATTTGAAATATACCATGTTGGCTTAAATCCCTGTAAGAGTAGCAACACCCACGCTACTCATAAGCTAGATATATATACATGAAGCTTACCACTTTATCATTAAGAAGAACCAAGGGAAAAATATTTTCAGATAATAGCGCTATGTTTATTGCTTTTACCACCACTACTGCAAGTTACACAACTTTGACGATGCGGTGAGGTACAATTTGCAATGAAATGCTGGTTAACTTACATAGTCATTTGATAAGAGAAGATATTTCTGTTAGAATTGTAAAAATTGGTAAGCGTAGAAAGAGAGATAGCGCATCACCAAAGAAAAAATCAGGGTGAAAGCCAACAAGACGATTTCAATGCATGGAATAACTAACGAAACGTAAATGTAGAGAAGTTTTAGTGCAAATGGCACCATGCAAAGAAACGAAAAAAATGCGTATAACTTTGCTTCACATCGCTATATATTGGAAGGCAAAGTTTTGAAGAAAAAAACTATTTGTATTCTTTGCTTTTGGATGAAAGACTTTCCTAGAATCTTTCTGTCTTATTCTCTTTCAAACTTGTTACTTGTTAGGTTTACGCTTACTTCACAAAAAGAAGGAACTGTGTAAGAACGTATTTACCACAAACCCAAATGCATGCATGATGCATATACAAAAAGTGAAGGAACGAAGGAAAGTCAAAACGGCACGCTACATAATATTATTGTAAGGTGCAGCAAGGCAAAGCAAACACTTGGTTTAAATGGTTTGTACAATGCATTTATATTGTACCTATTGGCTGATATAAGCTGGTGGTGTATTTTGGGTAGCAAGAACAGACAAAGAAAAAAAATAAAGAGCAACTGGGGATGAAGATAAAGGGAAAGAAAGAGAATGAAAAAGGAAGGGAAATCGGAGCACAAGAAATGAAGAAGGAAAAGCAGGGGATGGTTATGAGAGTGAAACCACTTCGTTACGCATCAGGAAAGCACAAACCAATTATCTAGGATTCCACAAGGAAATCTTTTATAGTTTTTTCTTGGCTCACGAGAAAATATAAAGACGAGGAGGTGGTAGTGGCGGTTACTCTACATTAGAGAGGAGATCCATAGTCTGATGTCTACATTGCACATTTCCAATCTTTTATTCGTCTTTCATTTTATTTAGGACCACTAACACATAACATATTCCTGGAAAAGCTGTATTTCCCTTGTTTTGATCTTTAGAATTCGTTTGTTTGCTCATGGGCTGCTTTCTACGCTAGCTGGTCTTATTTTTCTCCTGAAGTTTTGTGCTAACACAGCAATACCCAATATGTGTTTGAAAGGAAAAGAAATTAGTGCCAATTACGATAGGGACAGATGGACGAAACGAGAAAGAAATTTCAAGTTCATGATGGACATTCTGATACACTTGTTTAAGATCAGTATTAAAAAGTTTTGATGAGGATGGTAAAATCTCCTTACTTCCAATGGGGAAATTGGTTTCTTTTGTACTCTTTCAAAAGAACTGCAATGACAACTACAATTTTTGAAGTTGGGATTGAAAACATGTTGGAAGTATACTTAAGCTAGTAAACTAATCGAGCCCCTGCAGTTTGATTTTTCTATTGCAATTTCTTCATCATCGTGTACGTGACGGTTGACAGCATATCCCCAAAAGCGAACATAAGCTTATAGAGTGATATTAAAAACTCAAAAATGTTTCCCTTTAGTTTATTAGGCATAGGTAGAAGCTCAAGTATTTCTTGTCAAAAGTATAGTTTTCCACCCCAGTGAAGAGTTGCTTCCCCCATGTCACGAAAAAATATGATGATGAAATCAAGATAACCATGCCCGTAGCACGTACCATCACAAACACAGCATGAAGAGGAAAACTGCCGACTGTACCAAAGTGTACTATAGGTTTTGCGTAACCAGAAAACGTGATGTGATGCAAGATGTAGACATTTTTGCCGCTTCTTTATGATTAAACAACACACTGTGGCTACACTACTTTCTTCAAATGTTATAGGGTCCATTCTAGAGGTTCAGATCTGACTAAAGAAGATGTAATGAAAAATTTCTAATTGAAAGCACTCCTGAAAAGCTTGTACAAAGTGCCGACTGTCGAGCATGATTATCATTGTTGCATGACTTTCCCCTTTCGTACAAATCCTGAACTTTTTCCTTGTGTTAGACAACACTTGATACGGCCTGACTTCCCCTTTTTCACACGGAAGAAAAGTATAAAGTTTTTAAAGGTAAAACTCCCATGAATTTGTCTGATTATGTCACTTTGTATTTCTTCAGCTTTTATAACTGGCGATCTCAACAAGGGGAAAAGAAAAAAAGTTTTTATTATACTTTATTGCTACGCTGCAGTTGTAGAAATGCAGGCATTGCAGTTCATTGTACAGAGAATTTTGTTTACTTTTTTTATATCCATTCTGGATGTCGCATGAAGGATACAAACTAGATTTTTTGTATCCTATTCACTACTCCCACGTTTATGTAACTTCTTATAATACAATCATTACCCATATGCAAGTAGCAGAAGAACCAGCGAATCTACTTATCTTGAGATCTTTTTAAAAAGTTTTCCGTACGAATGTGTATATTTATGTGATATGCATGTCCCAGAGTTTTGTTCACTCTTGGTCTTGTATGTATGGGATGTGCTGCTGGTGTGTATAGGATCATTTTAAGCTGTGAATTACTTTGAAATGATGCGACAGTAGCAAGCAAGGGATTTGCTTGTATGCTAACATGTAAAACTTTAGGGTTTTGCGTAAGTCTTTGAATAAGTGTTGTATAGGTTTCGTTTCACATTTATCGTTTTGAGCACATCAAGTCAAGTAGGAAGGTAAGTAAGAAATATGTATTTTAAAGGAAAGTTTCTTTTTAACATGTTCAGTTTATAAACGATGTGAAAGTTACTTAGGGGAGAAGAAAGATCTAAACCAAACAACACCAAGAATATGGATATTATGGTACGAAGCTGAAAGGAGAACGCTTTCGTGGTAGAACAAAAATGTAGAAAGAGAGAATGGAAGAGAAAGTTCCCAGGTTAAATCCAGCATCATAAGAAGCATCCCCAATAACAACATTGCTGCCGCCACTCAAGTGTTGCTTCTTGTTAGAACTCGCCTTCTTCTCTTCGTCGTCTCTTGAGAAATCAACAACTTTCTCCGTCGAAAATTAACTCGGTACATATTCTCGTTTTAAAGGAAGAGAGTGGAAGTTGTGTACTCGGCGTTCTTTCACCGATACGGAGAGGACGGACTTTGGACACTCTTCTTTACACTCAAAGAGCTTTTATTGTGTACCTAATTGGAACTTGGAAAGCAAGCCAAAAAGTTGAGCGACAAAAGTGTATGAATTCAAAAACAAACATGCAATGCACACAATGGCAACCAAAATTAAATATTATTTTGTATTTTCCAGCATGAAGTTTGTTCCTCGATAGTTTTCTAATCAATATTATTTCTATTGAAAGTAAGGAATTTATGTACACGCAGAATCGTGATACGTCAATTCAGAAGCATTTTATGAAACTCGAGTCAATTTACAACGGACCTAAGCATCACGATGGTAGTTTAGAGTACAAACATTTGGCTCCTGTTTTACTTGGAAAATTTTCTGCGACCTTTTGGAAAATGTATCGGAGTGAAGTAGATTGGTTGACAGTTTTATCGGAAAACAAAATAGAATATTATGTTGGGTAACACTGGCTGAAAAACAAGTTCACACAACAATCAGTTTTGACAACGACGGGAGTGGTTGTAGAAGAAAAGATGTCACAAAGGCGAAATACAATTTATATGCTGTCCCTCTGTGTCTGCGTAATACCCATGTGAATTTACAAAAGAATAGCCTTACAATATAACTGAAGATTAGGAGTATTTAATTACGGTAACATTTAAACATGGAACGTGGACAAAAAACAATCTCTTACGATTTTCTTTGATGCAAATAGGTACGCATTTTTATAATACATTTGTAAGCTAACTTGTGGAACATGGAGATAACAAGATGGGTTTAAACTCAGAGATACGACTACCGAATGTCATGAATTTGTTGAAACCGTTGAAAATTTCGAAAAGCTTGCTTTGCTGCTTTGTCAGAAGATCTTATACAAAAATTGTTGATTGTACTAACCCAAGGTGCCTAAGTAGTTTTTGAGAAATCCTGTCCACACACAGAGAGAGAGAGACGGACATTCATTGCATTAACTATCTCTCTAGCATTTCATGTCTTCGGTAGTTAATAAATTGTTGAAGTATGTATATTTATGAAAACTTGATGTGTTACACAGATAACAGTTCGACACGATAGAAGCAGAACATGTTAGGTAATTGTTTATAGGTATTCCAAATTGTATTGACACAAATTTGGTAGTAATAATTTAATCAATCATAATACCGTTTTTCATAAAGAAATAGAAAACCGATATACTTAAGATTTATGACATGTTGCCCGCTTTTCAAATACAAAGAAAGTTAAAATATGATAAAATAGAACAATTCTTACGCTCTTAATGACGAATCGCTTAAATTATAATTATCTACTTTTTCAATTAAGTTTGCCAACTTGTAATTATTGCTTCGCACATTGTTTTGCTTGCTTTAGAATTGGTCTGACAAAGTACTGAGTTTAATATTAAGCACATTTCATGTTTGCTTTTCATCTCTATGTTTTAAGTCTTTTAGCATGACTAACTGGGAAATGGTATGGATTTCATTACCGTCATCTCTTTGTGTTTCTGAAGTTCCTGGTTTTGTGATGCGGTGTTTAAAAGAACAAAAAACGTAGTACTGTGCAACGTATGGCTTGTGCCTGCTTTTTTCTAGCCATCTTTCTAGAATGTATACGTAATATATGGGAGATCTCACTCTCACATCATCCCATCAGATTTAATTACCCGGAAACATCCAGCAACGACGATTTAATGCACATGCTTCCTCCATAATAATGTAAGCCTGTTTCCTGCTCCTTCACTCACTCAACAACGAACGCTCCTAGAAAACTTGGTTATTCACTCGCTGGATAATCTTCCTTTCTCTACCCGGGCCCACATGAAAATGGAGAGTGTAGGGTTACATAATATTAAATGTGCACATCCACCATCCACCCGCAACAGAAAACATCTTGCCGTGAAAGTTTTTATGTTTTAAGTGATATGTGAATGATGATCATGATTACATTGCAGCGTGCAAATACTTACGGAATACGTTTAATGGCCGTGTATATGTCTCCAACCAAACCACTTGGTTTTATAGGATGACACATGACGTACATCCACCGGATGTTCCAATGCACTCACACATTCATGTTTACGGACGCGAGGACGACAACGAAGATGAGTTGATGAGAAACAAAATAGAACTCACAAAGAAACTCTTTGAAACGGGCTGATTTAATGGATGGAAACTGCCGTTTTATACTTCAAAATGGGAAAATAATTTACGAACTTCAGAAGTGCCCATTTAGAAATTATATTTGCTTTTGGGAGAGCAATGAGTAACGAACGACCCTGGTAGTGTATGATGACGAATTCATGTATTACTGCATACCCCTACAATATCATTTTGCGTTTTCCTTCCATGTTTTCAAACAAATTGCTGACAATTTTAGAATTTTGTAATTTGTGCGAGAGGGAGTGAAGCGGGCAAGGATTCTGTTTTGTATGCATACTGAATACTTATATTCATTCTCGTTTTTAAAAACTTTCCCTAAGCTCCCGTACCGAATAATAAAACTTTGAATCCTGAAGTTTACTTCCTGGAACTTAAAATACGTTCATACGTGAAAACATACAAAAAGTAAGCATTATGCTCTCAGTGAAATTGCGGAAGGTATAATGGGTTTTGTGTACAAAGTACACAAAGGTCATTATTTCGTTGGATCTGTTGTTTACAAAGAACTGCAAACGTTCACACATATAGGCATTCTATCATCCCATTTTATTTACACTTCAAAACCTTTACGATTTCATACCACATTCTCATCAAAAGCAATCGCAGTGTAAGTAAGGAAACACTGGAACATCGTTAAAGCATATAATGTACTTTGCAATAGTATCATCATAACTTCTATCAACTTTTATCCGATGAGATTTTTCCAGTAAAACATTTTGTAGTCTGCATGATCCAGGAAATCCCATCAGCCACATAGATTAGTTTAAAACGCACATAGGTATCGGGTTTTACCAATAAACATTTAAGTAGAGTGAGTGCATGAGCTGTGCAGGAGAAAGCAAATTTTCATAATATGTCCTTATTTCACCATACAAATGCTTTCGTTTCTCACAAGTTAAAAAGGAACTGTAATGCATAATTTCAACAACCAGAAATAACAATATACCAATAATTGAACAGGATCAGTTATATTCAATGAAGAATCTATAATAATAAGTTTTATTTTCACTTCAACACAATGCTAGTTTCATATGCTATATGCTATGCATGGAAAATAAAAAATACCAGCACCTTGCTTTCATTATTCTTGTTCATCGTATGTGTCTTGCTTCTTCTGTTTAATAATACTGTTTACAGGGGTTCTGTTTCCGTTCCATATATTTATATCCAGCAAGTAAGCCGGAGGATACGAAGGAAACGCGTTGTTGGTAATCGTGAATGCGAAATAGCATCTCATTCTCTTCCCCCCTCTCCCTTTGTGTTCGTTGCATCAAAATACTTTTAAAACTCCAAACAGTCAGCCCATAGCAGGCAAACACAGCAAACACAAATTAAAATCATGAACATGGAATTCTCGTTTACTCTGAATGCTGAATAGACGACTGCGCAAATCTCAGAGAACAAAAGAAAAATGCAAAAAGCGTGTAGGCACTGTTGAGTGCTTATGTTCATAAGGCACATATTTCCACGTTATTTATAAGTATTTCTGCAAACATCTATCTCTCTACCCACTCTACGGTGATTCTAGGAAGTGTGGGTCAACTTTTAAACTATTTACGAAAGCTTCCGCCGGGCAAAAGTTATAGCGGTATATTATGTCATATTTAGCTTTCAAGAGAACAAATAAAATATGCTACTGTCTACCTGTTTATCATGACCAGAAAAGCAGAGAAAAACACAAATTAAAATCTCGAAACGAAAGATTTCAAAAGGGAAAGGTCAAAGGTCCTCCGAAAAATTGTTTTCATAGCGCAATAAAGCACATACTAGAATTTGCTATAATATTGTTCATAATAATAAAAGTACAGAGTGAATACCATACTAGGTATTTTGAATACATCCAAAAATTATTATTATTATTTATCGTGGACACAGGCGTAACTTTTGGTAACACATCCCCTATTCTCTTCTTATTGCTCCATCACATCATCAACATCATCATCATCATCATCATCCCTGTCGACATCCACAAAGGAAAAGGAAAATCATCAAAATGGAAGAACACAGGGGCCCAGGAGCACTTTTCCTACGTTCGCTCTACATATACACATAATATATACTGCATGCATATTTGCTGCCATATGCTGGACGTTTACTTTTATACGAATATACTTCTGACGATTTTGATGTGTGTTTTTTCTTTACTCTCTCCCTCTTGTGTTCCACTTTTTCTTCCACATGCATGTTTGCAAACTCCTACAACTACATAGAGTGGTGGTATACCTCAGTGTATTCGAATTCGCACATCCTGCATATCCCAGTCACACAGGCACGTAATTGCTACCCGCCAACTCTTTGCCAGATGAGCACGACATTGCCACTCATAACATGTACACAGAATAAAATACGTATTTCATCCTCATTTTATTTCATTTTCTCCATGTCAGACGTAGATACTTAAGAGTCTGTACTGATACCTACACCCAAAAATAGTATAAGTTTGGGGAAGAAGAAGAAGAAGAAGAAGAAAAAACTTTGGATGTGAAAGAAAAGGGAACGGATAAAGCGTCATCATCATCAACACATGTCTCATGATGATAACGATGATGCCCTGCCATATAACAAAACTCTCTGCTGACTGGATGGACTTTGTCGTGCGGAAAGGACAAGAAGAATAATATGATGATGACGGTGCAATGTAGGAAAAAAGGATGATGATTGTACCCTTTCCCTATCTGTATTTGTACAGGGAAAGATGCCTGGTTTATTGTACACACTGAGCAAACATACTACACAAGTGCTATAATATCCTACACTGCTATTACCGTCACACACACACACACACAATGGAATTGATTAGAGTGAAAGTTTATTTTCCCAGCGCTCCCTTTCCTTCTTCTTCTTTCTTTCCCTGACGTCATCATCAATAATATGATGCTAATGCCAAATGCCACCCTGGAATCTCTCTACTATGGAAAGAGATGAGGAAAAAACTAACAATTTTTCTATATTTTTTTCTCTCTTTACTCCTTTACTTGACTGGGTTTTAGAAGAGACAGAAGAGAAACTATAACTGTATGTATATATATATATATAATACTGGTTGGTTGGAACTGCATTTTTTGGGCCAAGTATTTACACAACAATACAAGTCAAGTCAAGGTTCACTTCGTTTTTCTCTAGCTTTTCCTCTCTTTTTTCTTCTGTTTAGTAATAATAATGATGGTGGTGGTATAGCTAGATGGACATTGGGGAATGTGGGACCCTTCACATAAGAGCTATGTGTATACACGTTATTGTATATACCTACTGAGCAGCATCATCAGCACCAGTTACAACAGAAACTTTCTCAACCAACTTGTGCAACACTCCGATTATTATTCCCACATGTATACGATTTTTTTTTAGAGAAAATGCTCTATATACCGGAATTGTGGTAGTACCAGTATCAATATAAACATGAGCCAGAAGAGGAGGTACACTGTACACGCACAGTAAATAACCACTGCTCACTGTTATTCGTTAACAAAAACTTTTTGGACGGCATTCGTTTTCAATTCCGCAAGTAGTACTGTTTACCACACATTATAATTCGTGGCCAATGCAGACTCTGTGGCTATAGTTGGGTTTATGAAGACTTTTAAGGGAGTTTCAGGAGTAAGGAAATATTATTTTGCATTCCCTTGTTAAAGAGAGCTGTACGTGTGAAAGCAGACCAGCAGTCTTAGTTTCCCGGTTTAGCTTAACATATTAAAATGATAGTATTAAAATTACGCGATGTAAATACAAATGTTTTTCTATAGCGTTCCTATCATAAAGCTTAAAGTGAGCGTTTTGGTGGCTGTGACGCTAAGAAAATAAAGCTACAAGGATATGACGTCAATCCTAGTTTGGAAAGATAGGATCTTGAAAAGGGAACCTGTGCATGTTGAATAAGTACCCAACATGCAATTGTAACATGGTGTGGTAATAATATGTACAGAAGATATGCCACATCTACTACACACCATCATCATCAACAACAGCATCGGTGCTGTTTGTTTGTAGAACTGAAGACAGATAACATAATTTCTTCCATGAACTAGTAAAATAGCAGGGACTTGAAGCGAGTGAGAAAAAATGTACACAGTTCGTGTGTTTGTAGAATAAAGTTGGAAGTTGTACAAACGCTATAGCTATATCATGCTTGCCTTGGCCTCTAAAATAATCTCCTGAAAATGTATTACGCACTTTCCCAACTTAGCTATCACGAGCAAAATGGATGGTAAAAGAAAAGTATATGAGACGCATGTAAGGGTGTAGCGTACTGGAAAACTGGAATGTGGCTTGCCCACTGGAATAAAAATAATAATAGTAACAGCAATGCTTCAGTTATATAGACTACTATCTAGGTTAAATGTGGTGTGGGCACTACAAACTGGCTGAGAAAGTGAGAAGCATATAAAAATAGATGATGAAGGGAATGATATGATGATGCAATAGCAATGTTCCATAATGCACAATAGATAATAGTACTTTCTATTATAATACGATGATTCTACGATAGGATCCCTTTGCTGCTTCCACTATCCCCATCACTTCCACAGCATGAAGACCAGTGAGCCAAAAGAAGTAAAGTGAAAAAAGAGGGCCAACGACCCAGATATAATAGACGGTGAGCAAGGCGAGTAGTGAAAGGAGAGAAGATGGGAAAATGGTGTTATGTTGTTGTACTTACAATACCACCACCATTGCCAATACCGCAGCTGTTGTGGAAGGATTTTTTTTTCGTTGGATGGTGGATTAAAATGTGAGCATGAATGTTATAACTCATGTGGACTCACATGAGTCCATCGCATAAAGCAGATGAAAAAAGCTACTACAGAGGAAAATAAAGGACATATAACACAATGCAATACGACACTGTGCGGTGGCACGGCGTGATGGTGAAAGTGTACAGAGATAAAGAGAGACAGATAGGGAGAGAGATATAGAGGGGGAACGACGCGTAGTAGGGGTAAAGGACATTATAGTACTCCGGACAAGATCACCACACGAAACCATGCAGAAAATTAAAAACAAATTTTCCTTGTGGAAGAAAAAGGAAAAGAGGATTAAAAAGTAGTAAATTTAAAATCAGATATATAATAGAAATATGTGTCCTCAACACAATCTTTATGGCTGACTGCTTTAATATATGAGCATTATATATTACAATAACATTAAGGACAGAACAAGAATATTTTTTGTGAGGGAAGAAGAACGCGGCTAAAGGAGAGAAAGAGCTGGAAAATTTTCATTTTCTCTTTTTTCTCCTTGAAGGCTCCATAATGCTAACGTAAACCATTCCCTATTTTCTCTCTTGGCTAGGTAATGTGAGTTTGAGTTAATGTTCTATGATGCTGTTAGAGTATTGTACTTGCAGTAAATATATTATAAACTACATACAGCAGTGTCGTAGTACTATATAAATTGGAGAAAGCGAGAAGAGCCATAACTTCTATTTTTAACCACTGAAAAAGACTCCATTACCACCTTCTCTATCGTCATCATCTTTGTGTCGCCCTTTTTCTAGGGTCTTTCTAGGTGAAAAATCAGGAGCACGATGTAACATAATGTATACTATGTTTCGTAAGTGAGGAAGTATAATAGCAGAGAAACGAATGACGATAATAATAATATGAAAAAGAAAAGAAATATGAGAACGTGCATTTCTTCCATTCACTCAAGCATAAAAAGAAATCTGCACTTTTCTCTTTCTCTCTGAGAGACAGAGAGACAAAAAAGAAAAGAAAGAAAAAAGAAAAGTTATGTGAATGGAACGGGAGAAAGCACTTAAGTTTTGCCTGCAAGAAGAGCAAAAACGAACAAGTTGCAAACTTAACTGCTGAAGAGAAGAGAAAGTGAGAGAGAGAGGTAGAAGTGGAGGTGTACGTTGGCGAACACCAACGTGTATAATAAGTAGCAGAAATGTTGGTATACCAGTTGACTAGCAAGCAGGCCTGATGCATGTACAGAAAACACTACTTTCAGAGTAAGAATAAAAAATATTGTTCTTATGCTCTAACGTTGGTACACAGAGTTTGCAACACAGAATAAGAAAAAATGGCCGTGATGGTGGTATTCGTCTTTTCACAAGTACATAGGAAGTGGAGTGGAGGGCATTGCATACATAAGTACAAACATTGCAAGTTAGATTTGGCTATATGGTGGTGAGTAGAGTTGTACTTACTAGTGCTTTAGCTTTACTAGGTATTTTTTAAGGTGAATGATGAATCATTGTTGGGAATAGCATCTCTGCAGTGCTACATATTCCTGCTACGCTTGTCCTACTTCTGTCCCCAGTCATGACTTGAACATTTGTCTTCCATTTTTTCTGGTCTTGACACACCAGGACAGTGAGTTTGTACATGTGGAGTAAAGTAAGTAGAGAAAGAGAGAATAGAAAATAAAGTGTACTACTGTGTTGTACGCAGAGCTGTTCAACATTGTAAAAACGAGAAGGATGTCTGAGAGAGAAAGACAGAGACCGACACGGTGATTGTTATGTTATATGTGCCTACCACAATAAATGAATACCACGAGAGCAAAAATCCAGTAGAAAACGTAGTCAGGAGAAGAGGCATAATGTGGCAGTCACCACAATTCCGAAGCTATTGAAACGTAATGATAGCGGTGTGGTCGCACACCACTGAGCTAGATTTATGAATTCTATGTACTGACAATTCCCCATTGGTATTGTTATTCTACGAAAAAATAGATATACTATATAAACACACGGATATAAAATTAGTCTTAGTAGTGCGATTGTTGATAAAACATAAAATCGAGATACCATTTT
The DNA here is from genome assembly GCA_034700685.1 of Willowsia buskii. Taxonomy (NCBI): domain Eukaryota; kingdom Metazoa; phylum Arthropoda; class Collembola; order Entomobryomorpha; family Entomobryidae; genus Willowsia; species Willowsia buskii. The sequence goes on along the minus strand of JAQIXW010002266.1, from coordinate 1,128 downwards.
TTGTTCAAGCGTAAAGTGTTTGTTGAAGAAGACCTCTACTTCTAGCACAATGAAGTAGTCATTTTGTTTATTTACTATTGTTGAACACATCCAGTTTGAATTTTTGATGTATATAGTTCATTGGGTGGGTATGGTACTGCTTGTGGATTTCAAATTTAAAAAAGTTCCACTGACTTATTCATTTATCAACATGTGATTTGACATAAAAATTTACAAGTCGTTCACAGCTCAGTATGTGCACGGTAACTACATTCGATGATACATATATAGCACTGAACTGACAAGAAATACAGCATGTGATTTCCACATTGATCTAGTTTGACCAGTCAAAATGATAAGAAGTGCGGTATCAGTATTAAGAGAAAAGAGTCATAAGAAAATAAAATGAGCACATGGTCATTTTTGATGTGGAAAGTTTATTATGCCTCAACTAACCTACTAACATGATCACTATTTTAGTAACTCTATACACTGGTAATAAAACATGCGAGTTTAAACATCTCTTGTTCGTACTCTAATTCACAAAAACTTTATATATTTTTATACAAGCATTTTACCTAATGTCTTTTTTCATGTATGGAATGTATGGAATGAACGCGGAAAAACTTTCATCTGTACTCATACCAAATATTATCATTAGTTTAGTAGTAGATTACATAGTACCTGCTATGCTTTAGCCTTTTACATACTTCTGGAAAAAAGTTACAATAACGAACCGAGTAAGGAAAATTTATGCGTAAACTTCTCTAACTGCTTTCTCTCCTCCCACTTTTGTGATAATTTTATCTGAATGAATTGCTGCGGAGAAGGATGCTGCGCAACGGCTTATTGCCTTTGCCTTGATAAAATGTAATGGGTCCTTGCCTCACACATACACAAAGAAGCATACTGTGTGCTCTGTGAAGCAAACATTCTATGTATGAAGATCTCTAACATTTTTGGTTTCACAAACTCAACTTTACTATTGTGCAAAAAAAAAACTAGCATTAACATACCTACTTATAGCAAAGATTGATGAAAAAATCCATAATGTTTACTTCTGATATTGTGTCCTTAAGGTTCTATACGTTGCTATATTTTATAATGGCCATTTACTTTACATTGTCATGGATGACTTTTGACAGTGGT